>JACJUY010010879.1:0-27525 GCA_014220935.1 Platorchestia sp. MABIK
ATAGGGCGCTGCTCGACGGCTCGGAGAGGTGAGCGGTTGGGGCAACGCATGGGATATATAATTAGGTTTCGAATAGGTATTCATTAATATAAAATTGGTAAATAGATACCTAACTTTTCAGCAACCAGGGGGAGCGAATATGCATTTAAAAATATGAAAAAGATTTATAGGTACCTATCAATTGAATGACGGGAATGGAGCAAATAGATATTCATTAATATAAATAGGTAAATAGTTCCTTTACTTTCAGTGACTAGGGAAGCGAATAAGTATCTAAATATATTGACTAGATTGAAAGGTACCTAACAATATTACGACTGGACGGAAGGGAATAGGTATTTATTAAGATAAAATTGGCAAAATTCGGTGGTTCCCAACCTGCGGGTCACCAATTCATTTTGAACGGAATTTGAAGATTTTATAAGGCATGGTTAGCTACAAATTAAGACAGTTATATATACTCTTAATAAGGTAACTGACAAATCAGCAACAGTCTTTGAGGTAGTGGACAACTAGAATCTATTCTATAAAGGTACATGTTTGTAAGATACATAGGTACCTACCTAATCAAGTCATCGATATTTTTCGAACATTGAAACATTTTGGATTCAATACGTTCGGAAATCAATGTTTTTCAAGGTTACATAACTGAACAAGGACACTCACGTGCAGGCTAGGCTACGGATATTTCGCTCGGTCATTTCTGTGATGCTACTGCCACCTGAAACTTATAATAAATAAAAAAGCAAGGACAGTAACTCTCAAATTAGCCATTATTTTTTATCAAACAAGAGAATTAAACAAGAGAATTAAAATCGAACGTTTCGACCTCTAAGGTCATCTTCAGCATCTGAAAAAATTGTTTAATAACATAAGCCCATTTAAAAAAAACATTTGAAAATTAAGAAGCTATTTGTAATGGATAAGAGAATTGCGTGTCGTTTAAATACGTCTGAATACGTCGGGCAATTTTCCAGATCCCTTCGTGTTCGTGTAGCAGAGCATGCCGGACGGAGCTGTCGAACGAACTTGCCTTTAAAAACTCTTCACTCTGCTGTCCGCTCCCACTCAGAGAAGTGCGACCTCCCAGTTCGCTTAGACGATTTTAAAATTGTTGCTACCGCATCTAGTCAAATTGATCTCCGTATTCTAGAATCGCTTTTTATCATGAAAGACAAGCCAGTTTTAAACAACACGCAATCCTTTTATCCATTACAAATAGCTCCTTAATTTTCAAATGTTTTTTTTTTAAATGGACTTATGTTATTAATCAGTTTTTTCAGATGCTGAAGATGACCTTAGAGGTCGAAACGTTCGATTTTAATTCTCTTGTTTAATTCTCTTGTTTTATTAAAAATA
Organism: Platorchestia sp. MABIK; assembly: GCA_014220935.1. Classification (NCBI taxonomy): domain Eukaryota; kingdom Metazoa; phylum Arthropoda; class Malacostraca; order Amphipoda; family Talitridae; genus Platorchestia; species Platorchestia sp. MABIK. The sequence goes on from JACJUY010010879.1 coordinate 1,360, forward strand.
ATGGCTAATTTGAGAGTTCCTGTCCTTGCTTTTTTATTTATTATGAGATTATGCAAAAGGCTAAACTTCAATATTTATCACCTGAAACTTATGTTATTATATTGTGTACATATCCTGGAGAAGCGTGGTTCTTGGCATCATACCATTAAGATTTATGAGCACATATTCCTGATAATTAGCCACGGTTTCGTCAAACTATGAGAGTAAATGTAGTAATTTACAAAGTTTCACGGCACAGCGTCTGAACCAGGGTAGAACATGTTTCGTCTCTGTTTTTTTTTCGGCCTCGCCACCGGTATCACTCCTCCCACTGACTTAGTCACAGTGTTGCTTTCGTACAAGCGTTTACGCTTGGTAAATGTTATTTGTGCAGTTCTCGACTCTTTAAAGATAAGTGTTAGAAAAAGAAAGTACTCCGATGATTTCTTGAAGTGGGGATTCACTAGCATAGCTGTTGGAGGTGTAGAAAAACCACAGTGTGTAGTTTGTTTGGAAGTACTTGCTCATGAGTCTTTGAAATCAGTTAAACTTCAATGACATCTCCAAACTAAGCATCCCAACTTGAAGGAAAAAACTATTGATATTTTTCAAGCCAAAGTTGATGGTGTCAAGAGCCGAAGACTTGATAGCAGTTGATTATTTCAAAACAAAAACCTAGCTGTCATTGAAACTTCATACATAGTTTGCTGTAAGAATAACACAGGCCAAAAAAAACACACACAATAGCTGAAAATCCTATTCTTCCTTGCGCCAGAGATATTGTATGTCTCATGATCGGTCCTGATGCAATAACTAAATTATCACCTCTCTCCGTCTGAAACAATACTATAAAAAGATCAGATACGTCCCAGGATATACTATGTCAAATTATACAAGAATTAAAAGAAACTCTACTCGGGCTTTTCAGCATATAGCTTGATGAAACTACGAATGTGACAAATCTTTCACAACTTCTTGTATATGTTCGGTTTTATAAAAATGAAAGACTTCTTGTTTTATTAGCCTCTGCAAACTTCAGCTACTCTTTCAGACATTTTTGATATGATTGACGATTTCTTCAACAAACATATGATCGAATGGGAGAAGTTGTGCGAAGTTTGTACTGACGGGGCACCTGCAATGCTCGGCTCTAAGTCAGGCTTCATATCGTTAGTTAAATAAGTGGCTCCGAAGGCAATTAAGACTCATTGTATGATTCATCGACATGTATTAGCTATCAAATCATAAGCTGAACCATTCAAAGAAGTGCTTAACCGAGAACTTAAAGCAGTAAATTTCAAAAAATCAAGACCGCTTGCTACACGACTTGTCAAAGTTTTATGTTAAGATTGGGAAGGCGTTAAAGAGATTTTTTGAATTGAGAGGAGAGCCGCAGATTTTTTTCGGTACTCAGAATACGAATGAATATGATTCTTTGTTTATCGAATACCTTAAGTTGTGCAAATTCGCATACTTGGTCGAGATTTTTGAGATATTTAATGATATCAACACAGCATTATAGGGAAAGGAAAGTACTGTCACGAAACGAGTTGTAGGGTCGGCTGACGCCTCTCATTACGATAGAGGGATTTAAACTTCGACAGTCAGAGTAGAAAAGAAATTTAAAGATGGAAAATACACAGGAAGAGTTTGGACAGCAAAGGTGGAAAATAGCAATAGTAGGAATTAGCGGTGCACCACGAGCTTGCCGTAGTTTAATCAGCATGGGACAATGAGACACAATTTGAAAGATTTAAACATATATTTATTCTAATGTTGAACACGTGAGGGGGTTAATTGAACAATGCATACAAGATAATTATCGACTTATCCTTTCTAACACAAATAGCACACCAAATGAGAGGAATGCACGCTTCGAATCATAAAGAGCGCTTACGAACGATTGCATGATTAAACGTTACCCAGAATCGTATGGCGACTATCAAAAGTTGATTTACGCACAATGAATCGGGATTAGAAAAAATAATTAATAGCTGGGCTAGCGTACGCACGAAATAAACGGGGATGATGCAAAACCAATAAAACATTGACTCACACAAGGTATCAAAATATGGAACACTTTGCACTGTGCACAACGTGAAATTCTTGCTTTAAAACCCAACCACACCTTTCTGCTAAGTGCACAACACCAAGATCAAAACAAAATCAACTTTATAAATAGCGTGCCATTTCAAAGCACTGTTCAGTGTGCTTTTTTGTATCTAAACTTGAACCATTATCACTATTTTCAGAGTTCTCAGCACCACAAAACACTCGAACTCTTCTGTAATGTGTCGTTGGCCTTTAGCCAGCTCCGTTCCCATTTGTGGCTTGAAGGTTGCACGCAGGGTTGATCAGACCATTTCCGCGGTTCCCTCTCGCTCGTAGGCCGGTGCTGGTGATGGGCGGCAATGCACTCTGAGTTCACAATTTGAGCGCTGAGTACCAGGGGCAGCTTGACCACTGCAGGACTCGGTAGTGCCTAGCGTTGTTGCAGACTTTGAAGCTGTGCAATTCTAATCGGCGTGCTGGAGTTTCTTGCGAGCTTGGAGTTGACGTAGTCTCCATGAATTTTTACGGTTGTGTCGTTGACATGCTGTGCTTCTTCTTTCCAATGCTTGAAGTTCACCGATGTGAAGCTGAAAACGATTATCGCTATTGTCACATTAACGTAACGTTGGTTCTAGTGTACCTTATTCTTGATGTTTTCGTCTTGCTGTTATGCCGGGGTAAACCAGCAGCTGCCGGTTCTCCGGTCTGCTCACAATTCAGAGTCTCTCTTGTAGCTTAAGTGTTATGACATTATGCGGTTTCGACAGCGTGAAACTGCTACCGCGACCGCGCGCGGTAAAAACGCATTTGTAGTTAGATGACACATTGGCGCGGAAATCGAGAGGTTGTCGCGCGTTTTTTCGTTCAGTTCTGGTAGAACCCTCTTCCTACAGATAACCATGCCATGTCTTTTTCAACTCTGTCTTTGTACACATCATTCCCTTTATCCCATTTAGCATGTTGTTGCTCAACAAGCAGAATAAGCTCTTCTGTAGACATGTCTACGAGCGAAAGAAAGACATACACTCACACCTCACGACTGTACTAATGACACTGAGGTTGATTTAGTTTTAGTACTTCGTAACGCAGCTAGAACGTTCTATAGGGTTACGTGTTCAAATTATTCTACATAAAAGATTGGACATGAATGTCGAACAAAAGAAATAAATATCAATTTCTTGACATTTTTTGAGCTGCACATTTCCATTAATATAGATGAAATAATAATAGATAACATAACAATATGTAATTATAGATTCAGATGAAATAATTATAGCTATTACACAAAACAAATAATAGCTCATAATAATATATAATAGATTCAGATGAAATAATAGTAGCTATTACATAAAATCAATAATAAAAGATGGAATAGCAATGGATAATGGGTGAAACCTTATTAAATAATAGTAAATGAAAATGTTATATTTTCATGATATTCTATGGATAAACAGAAATGAATTGCGTTTTCTGCAGCGCTGTGAGCGGCTAATGTGTCACTAGCCATTACTTTCTATGTGTTGACTGCTCTAAACCGCGCCGCGGTAAATTTCCTTCCGCCGACATGCGCGGTAGAAAAAATACCGCGCGCGTTTTCCGCGCCTCGGTTTCTCTGGTATGTCAGGCGGATTTGCGGCTACCGCAGCTTTGCGCGGAAGCGCGTTTTAACGCGTAGTATGTCACTACACTAACCAAGAGAAAAAGACCTCTCGATCCTTCTTGTGTCCCCCTTTTATGCGTTCCACTTGGTTCCTTCTAGAAGGTTGTTGAATGTTCATTGTTACATAGACAAAATTTTAAACCTGATTGGTGGAATTCTTGCTTGTTCTGACGTCTTAAATTCTCATTGGCTTCTCATTGGTCCTCGCGTGCCTATGACACACTTACTTCGCGGTACTTTCTTGCGCTCCCATTGGCTCTGGTGATGCGACTCTCTGCCCAAGTTCACGCCTCGCAGCTATCCCTCGCACCTCCTTGTCTCGAGTAATGCTGGCCGTTGCTTGGGCTTGCTGTTCCCACGCCTACGCTGCGTCAGCCTAACAGTTTGACATTCCAACGCCTGTCGCAGCTTTCCGAACTTTACCGAACAAAATATTACCTAACGAAATATTATCTAACAAAATATTACATTTCGTTACAGTACGATAATATCTTTACCTGAAAATTTGCTGTCTTTCAAAATGAAACTGGAACTCTTGATCACCAAAATTACCCAAAAGGAGTTAAACATATTTCCAATACTTGCCCAAATTGTTGGAGAAACAACAAATAAATTTAACATCAATGATTTATATGGCTTCTTAAAAGAGCATTTGGAAAATTTTACAGTCCAAATACAAGATTATTTCCTTAATGAATAGAGCAAATCTTTCTCTCCAACAATCAGCCCTTTTAAACCAGCGTATCTGATGTCTCTGATGCAGTAGAGGAAGAGTTTATTGATTAAAAAACAATTTTGAAGTAAAATCATGGCTTGGTGAACTGCAACTACAAGAGTTTAGGGTCAAAACATTTTCAAAATTTACAGTATTATTAGAAATAGCACTAAGGAATCTATTGCCGTTTCCAGCAACATATATGTGTGAAAGAACGTTTTCCCAGCTTATCATCCTAAAAAACAAGTACCGAAATAAACTAAATGTGGAAGACGACTTGGTTTGTGCCATTTCAACAACGGAGCCCCGGATAAAATTGTTAGCTGAAAATGCACTACCAGCCGTCACATTAGGGTAAGCACAAGCGTATCTGATGCCGTTCAAATCATATTTTTGTTTGAATTGTTTTATATTGATTTGCAATGTGTTTCAGTGTTAATTTCAAACATCTTCATTTATAAATTTGACATTATTTACGATTTACGAAATCTATTATTCTTTACATTGGTTTACAAATAAAGAACTATAAAGAATAATCAATAATTATAATAAATTGGCGTTCGTTGTACGATGATATTTTTTGATTGAATGTATATATACTGTATATTATTTTAGGTTTCAGGGTCGCTACCCGATTGCGTGTTCTGAAATGGGTCACCATGCTTGAAAAGTTGGGAACCACTGAGGTAAATAGATCCCTAACTTTTTAGCAGATTGGATAGAGCGAATAGGTATTCTTTAATATTAAATAGATTAAAATGAAGAGACCTAGGAATTTAGCGACTGGGATAGTGAATGGGTTATTATAATTATGAAAAAGGAAAATAGATACCTTGCAACTTTTCGATTGGAAGGGGAGCGAATAGGTACAGTGTATAAAAATAGGAAATGGGCATGTAAATACTTAACAACTTGAAATAGAAATGTGACTATTTAGGTGGGGTGCACAGATAGTTAGAAATATGTGTGATAAAATACGCAGGTACGTACAAGTATACATGTGACTGATTACCTCTAAAAAGTAGATCTAAAAACCTCTAGGAGCACAGAATTGAAAGACAGATACATAGAAATGTAGAATTCACCTATGGATTCACTATAATCACTATCATAACATGTAACTGTCACTGATTATATATGTCACTGACGCCAAAAATTTTATAACTTTACACTATACCTTTATAACTTCAAGCTGTATAACTTCATGTCGTAAATCACTTCCAACTTTTTAAAATATTAAAAATATAAGTTTCACCTCAATTTTGACAACTGTACGACAGATGTATGTGAACGTTTATGACAGCTGTATGTGAACTTTGCAACAACGCCATCAGCAACTTTTACTTACCGAAGTCATAATGGAATTTAGATTTCCACCTTGTTCGCTTTCCCACCATATTTGTATGTAATTTTTACCAGTATGGTTATTATTACGTGTAAACTATATTAGCTGATTAGATATGTCATTGTCGCTAAAATTTTAGAACTTAATACCTGTTGTATGAGAACTTTGTGACAACGATTTCAGAAATTTGTACACACCGATATTGTGATACTGAACTCCAATATTATTCGCTCATGGACTGAGTATGTACGCACGAAATCGAGCTATACTTTTTTACTCTTTTCTCTTCTACTTCCTAAGCTAATTTCCTAAGAAAGGAGTATCTTTTTAATCTCAACTCTGTATTTCGTTTATAAGTTATATATTACTCACTGCTCACTGTTTACTAATTTTAAATGAAATCGACCCAGATCTCAATCATTTAAACAGAATATATCCAAACCTAAACGACTCTGATAACTGCACGTATACCAATATGCAATAGACTTGTACATGCAGTTTGATCCCGTCAAGTATGCGTAATTTTTCAATATATAGACATTTATTGCTCTAGTAACATATGACAAACGATTTTAGCATATTTTTTTGAAAAAACTAGACCTTCGAAACTCATTGGACGACTGAAAAAACAAGAACTGTGAACATGTGATTACACTAATTCTGAATTTACAAATTATTGTAACGTATTCACATTTCTTGATATCTGGCAAATATATCTTCACTCATTAATGACTGAAATAACTATTCATTAACTTAATTGGTACATTTTATACAAATTACTCCGTATTATTGGCCTAAGATATCAACCCAATGTTTGGGCAATAATAATTTATATTTTAACAAATTTGATTTAATTGCGAGATTTTTAATTGTTATGAGATAGTTTCCACTTATTTGAATATCATACATATACATATACAGATACACTGTTAGTTTAATATTAGAAATAAAACTATTTACTACATTGTCCCAATAACAAGTTGATATCATAAACAAGTATATCTTTTTTCGATATTGTCTTGTTATTAGCCTATTATTGTAATCCAAGATTACAATATCGGGTCAATAAATAATTTTCAACCCAATATTAGCCTAATAATTTCTTGCTACCTGGGTCGAGGGGTTGCCCATGCTTGGTTCAGATCATGCCTAACATTTCGGAAACAATACGTTGTCATTGACGATGCAAAATCAGACCCACAGACAATTAGCCATGGAGTTCCACAGGGATCTGTCCTTGGGCCTCTCCCATTTCTGATTTTTATCAATGATATTAAATCTACATCCTTTTTTAAATTTGTACTTTTTCCCAATGACAGCACGCTTTCTGCAGTCCTTCCGAATCAAAATCCCGCTCTGATTGCGGAGAGTATAAATAATGAACCCCATAGGTTTCATTTAAACAAAATATGTTACATTTTCATACAAGAAAAATATATCTCTCCCACGCATTAAAATTGGCGGAGGTGAAATCGAAGAAACTAACTCATGTAAATTCCTGGGCATCATAATAGATAAACATCTGACCTTCAAAGAGCACATCGCTCATTTCAGTTCTAAATTATCACAATCCATCGGAATCCTAAATAAAGTTGAAAATTTCCTGCCTGACACAGCCTAACAAATGCTCTACCGAACGTTCATTTTACCATACTTGCAATACTGAATAGAAGCATGGGACGGAACTGAAAAAAATAAAATCAATATTCTTTTTACTCTGCAAAAAAGAGCCATCAGAGCGGTAAAGAATCTAGAATATAATGCTCACACAAATGAATCATTCAAAAATTTACAAATACTTTAACTTTCGGATCACTACAAAATCTCCATCTGTAATTTCATTTACAAAACATTAACAAATGATGACGAAATAGCGCCTAAAACAATTATTAACTGCGCAAACTGGTCATCACGCCTATTTAACCCGAAATAGAAGTAAATTCATGCTTGATTATTACTCAAAGGCCCGGTCGCAACACAGTATCCTCTTCGTTGGAACTAAAACTTGGAACTCAATCCTTGCGGAGATCCGTGAAAGTAATTCTTACAAGGTATTCAAAAGAAATCTTGAGTCTCACTTCCTATCAGAATACTAGTCGCGTAAGATCACCAAATCAAACTTTGTCTCCTACGTGTAATTTAATCCTAATAATGTAATGTGCCATGGTCATTATCGTCGATCTTCAGTCTGCTCTTACATCGTTTATCGAATTTACTGTTAAATCTAGTCCATATGAACTACATTGTAAAATGAAGTATCTAATATCAAGTTAAATTATTCATTGATCAGTCAAATGCGAAACTAGGTTGAGTGAATTAGGTTAAAGATTATTGTACACCTTAGAATAACGTTGATATTAGGATGCCCTAGAAGTCGCTGAATTTATTCGGGCCCACAGGTAGCTATACTCAAATTTGACCATTGTACATGACTAAGAATTCTACCTCTGTATCATCTGTGGTAAATAATTTTTTTTAATGGTTTGATAATTAAGAAATATATGTAGACTAAATGAAGCAGATGCGGGTAGATAAATAAAATTATTACATAGTTGCAGAACCATACACAGAAATAGAATAGTTACTTGTGTATCCGCGTTTTAAGCCCGATTTTCACTAAGCTCGTAGTGCATGGGGCGCATAACATCTATATAATATTCTGTTTGTTCCTTCCTTAGTTAGTCCGTCCATTAAGATAGGTTAGCATAAAGATAGACAATGTTGACGGAATTTTTTCAAGGGGCCACCGAGCTCAAACACGATCACTGCTCATTTACCCCTAGGTAATTTGATCATTTACGTATCGGGGTGGAAGACCAGCATTTTAATTATTTCAACATCTTTTTTACAAGAGATTTACGGATATGAAATAAAATATCGCCAAGCTGTTACACTTTCATACTTCTTAGGAAAGATAACAAAAAATTTTTCGAGCAGTAAAGTCGTTTTTTAATCTCTGCTTCTTGTAGCACTATTTTACAAGAGACGGCTGGACACGCATGTACATCCAGCAGTAGCGAACGTGTTACGACGACAATGTCCGTGGAATTTCCACGGGTCCTAGATTGCCTTCACATGCATGGATATGTGTGGTATTCTCCCTCAGGCTTCTTTACGCTCCGGGCAGACTACGAATATATAAGGACTTAGAATCAATGTCTGAGCGAGTGCCTAAGGTACTGACGAACCCAACTGGGTAAGAAAACACAACTGGAATACGTGCCATTCTGTTGTGAATATCGCCGACAGTAATGGCACACGAGGAAAATATTGTTGTCAGGTAGTAATGCACCAAGATACGTCTTGCAGGACCGTCAGGCGATGTGGAGTAGCAGCACGGATGGCAGTAGAGTAACTATTAAGTGTAAAGTGGCGGTAGAGGCAGTTGAGACTGTGGTTGGCGGAGCTTCTTCGGTGACTGTTTGACTGTTGAACATCAGAGCCGCTGTGAGATGGCTGGCCGAGCTTATACGGCACCCCATTATATAGGACCTGGTGAGTGCGATAACGCGCTCAGCACGCATCCCCATTGGTTGTTGCTTAGGTAGTGTCTCGAAGCCCGCCGTTGCTTGCGTGGGGTAACGCCTCGAAGCCCACCGTTGTATGGAGTGGCGCCTCGAAGCCCACCGTTGTATGGAGTGGCGCCTCGAAGCCCACCGTTGCGTGGGGTGGTGCCTCGAAACCTGCCGTTGCCTGAGGTGGCGGCTGGTCGCTCGAAGCTTGTGTGTTGGTGTATAAGCGAACGGCTTGTAGAGATCATCATATATGTTTGACATTTTATCAGGATAGGTTCGGTTAGGATCGGTTAGGACACGATAAGTTAGGATATGGTAGGTTAAGATAGGTTAGGTAATGTTGACAGAATTTTTTCACGGGCCCACCTAGCTTAACGATGACATTGTTCGTGGAATTTCCACGGGTCCTGCTGGTTTATACAATATTCTGCTTGTGGCTTCTTTAGTCTTGCTGTAACGCTTTCAGTTAGTCTGTCCGTTACGCTTTTTTCCGAGTTTGCCGTATCATGGATGCGGAATTCCTCAGTGTGACATTTAGAGATAGTCTTTAAATGCACTGATATGTTTGACATTTTATAGGATAGGTTCGGTTAGGATAGGTTAGGTTAGCATAGCTTAAGATAGGTTAGGTTAGGATAGGATGGGTTAGGATCTGTTAGGCTATGTTGATGGAATTTTTTCACGAGTCCACCTAGCTTACCGATAACACTGTCCGTGGAATTTACACGGGTCCTTCTAGTATGTATAATTCAGTCAGTTTTATTGTCTAACGCTGTCGAATAGCTGAGTAATCATCAGGTGTTGCACATGTGAAATTTTGGCTCAGCGGATGTTTTAGATACGATAATAATAATAATGAGATGATAGGCAGAAAAGTGTATCTCCAAACAACTATTTTAGCTGTGCGGACTTCGGACTAGAATAATTAAGAGTTGGAGCGGCGCCTCTTAAATCTGTGGAGCCTGACTCTGGCACAGGCTTAATATGCACAGCGCTATACATTGATCTGCATGGTACTGCGATGTTTATGGAAGCATAATGTGAAATCGGCACACCAAACAGCGTAAGTTCTCTTAGAAGAGCTTATGTTGCTAACTGTAGAATGATAATTCTGAAATAACTTTGAGATTCTCTTGACATCGATGAGACGTGTGTAAAGTGTAAACGCCATGCAAACATCTGATGTACGTCTTCTCAGAAGAGCTTACGCTGCCAACTGTACCGGTACCACACCGTAAATTATTTTGATACGCGAGCCTTGCTAAAGGTCTAGAAGGGAATTTTGACTGTTTCTCCCAATAACATAATTTACTCTTGACACGGCTATTGTACTCCTTGTATGATTTGTCAAGCCCTTTATAACGAGTAACTTTTAAAAACAACAATGTTGTACTACATTTCATGTATCAACTGCCTTGGAAATTGACTGTTTTTCTTTTTCCTTTTTTTTTTGCTCACAAACTTGTTGTGTTGTGAAGGGCGGACTCTCTGTGCTGGAACCCTCACAAGATGCTGTGTGTGCCCCTCCAGTGCTCCATGTTCATTACCAAACACAAGGTGAGTGTGTCCGCATGTACGTGTTGAGTAAAGGGTGTGTTTTGTTCATGTCGAGTTGATGCATGTTATTTCGTGCAGGGGATCATCAAATATNCTTGAACCCTCCACCGTACACACGAAAAACCGGCGCTTTGACCACCAACCGACAGTAACCTTGCTGGCATTGAATTACAATGAGTTTTTGTGTCTGGCAAAACGAAATTAAAAGGTATAAAAGGAAAATATTGAAACATTATTATCCTCAATTTAAAGTTTTTGAGAAACATTCATTTGTTAAGATCTTAAATATTAATGAAAAGACAGAAACATAGAAGTACACGTGTGACCAATGATTTTGAGAAAGGTAAGTTTTTCTATTATCTCGTTAAACTTAAGTGTAGCCTTGCGTAGTCTTTGATCGATTGCTTCTGGGAAACATTATAGAGGATAAATAAATACATAAATTGCCGACAAACAATTTTGAATATCTTGCAGAAACATAAAAGTAATTATTCTTAATATTTGCAATGTTGACCACGATTCTGCAAAACTGTTTTGATGCGCTTTGTTATGCTGTTTACTAATTTTTCAATGATATTGTGATCAAGGGACCTCCAGTCTTCTTCAATTAAGGCTCCAAATTGCGCTAAATTAGCTGGCTTCTTGTTCCCTCGACTTTAGATGATCGACCATGAATTTTCGATCGGATTCAGATCAGCCAAATTTCCAGGACAAGGACCCAAATTCTCCACTCCATTGTCATCAAAGAACTTTGTAACCACTCTTGCATTATGGCAGGGAGCGCCATCACGTTGGTAAACTACCTCTTTGATGGGAAACTGGCCAGCTATCGTTAGAAGGAGATGGATGATCTTTTAAGACTTTCAGGTACCAGGCTGAATTCATTGCTGTGTTTTTGGGTAAAACCGTCAGTGCTCTAGTTCCCTTACTTGAACAGCAGCCCCAGACGTGAAGAGTGGCAAGATGCTTAGCCGTTGAAACGACAGACTCCTTGTTAAATCTCTAGCCTTTTCATCTTCGCACCAGGCTTTTCCCGAAGGTGGCGAGAAGAAGGAACGGAGATTCATCGGAGAAAATTACTTTGCCCCATTATTCAGCTGTCCAATACTGGTACTTTCTGCAAAATTTGAGTCGGTCTTTGATGTTCTTCGCCGTCAAAAGAGGTTTCTTCGCAGCTCTTCTTGAAGCAAGTCCGTTGTCGAAAAGTCGACGTCGAACAGTTTGCGCTGAGGCATGGACGCTATCTCTCTCCCATTCTAGCGCAAGTTCTGACATGTTGGCAGCCTTTTCCCGTAACGAGTACGGCCCTAAGACAATCTTTTCCTGCCAGGGGCTGTCTTCGCCACTAAAAACTTTATCTCGTTGAATCTTGACGAACCGATGACAATCGTTTCTTGCTAGTGGCTGTCTTCGTCCTTATGGACTTCGTCTCGTTGAATTGTTATATCAATCTGTAGACAGTTGACGATGATGCAAGCTGCTTGGTAACAATTTCCTTTTTTGATAGACCACTCTGATGGAGAAAAATTATGGTTTTCCAAATTTCTTCATATATCACCATGATTTTGAATCTGGTGAAGAAAGCATTTTTTTAAAAACCGAAACATAAAGTTTGAAAATAACATGCCACTCACCTTGCAAACAATTTTTTCATCAGTTCCTTTACCGTATCAGCTTTTAAAGAAGCACAAATAGGTTTTCAGTTTTTCAAGAAAAACAATATTGGCCAACAATATTGGCCAAACAAATAAACGGGATTTTTTAACTTCGTTTCTAAGTAATTTTGCTACATTATAGGTCTGTTAACGATTAAGCACAAGTATATTCTGAAATAAAGCGCTGAAATAAAAAAAAATTCTGAATCATTGGCCACACCTGAATATCATTCAGCTGATAAATAGACGTCAAACAATCTTGAAGATTACCGTACCCTCTGTAAAACTGTTTTCGTAGAAAATTTCAATTTCTAGAGCCAATTTTCCAGGATCTGATAAAATGCACCGCAAGGAGCTGAACTTTTCTTTATTTTAATGAACAACTGTAATTTTAAACCCAAGATTCTCTAAAATCAGAGGATGTCAAGGGATGAAATACTACCCAATTTGTATGAGGGTGACAAAAAAACGCCGCTATAGCACCGTACGTAACCTTGCCTAATCTGGACCTAATTGGTGATAACTGGAGCCCAGATTTCTAGTAGTTATTCTATTAACGCCATAACGACTATGAATACGCATAAAAATTGCATTTATCGCAAAAATGTTATTATACTATGAACGCTATTTTGACCAAGCACACAAACAAAAGTGGTTATTGTGCAATAAATGACCATCTAAGCTCAACAAAGTAGTAGTATGCGAAGAAGAGGATAATTTATAACAATGTACATTTTTCAAGGTGTTAAAAAATGGCCTCAATTTATGCGATCCTTAGCAGTTTGTACCCGATGCGCTTTCTCTTTCGTTATCTTGGCCTTTGCATTCGCAAATCCGGCTTGTGAAAAATATTTTCTTTTTTTTATAACAGCACATGAAAGAAAACAGCTGAATTGTAGCCAAAACTTTAAAAGTTTTACCTGCTATTTTTCTACAAATAGGTATTTTGCTAGAAATGAAAACTATTTTGCTACATTACCTGCAATATCAATTTTTTAGCGCTATTTTGACCACATTTTTTTACGATATTTTGACCACTTTTTTAGGACTAGAAATTCTGGCTCTAGTGATTGCATTAACCTTTGCCTTGAGTTTGATCGGTTCGTTTTAACCTTATTAGCAAAATTGCATTTCAAAACATATCCTGTGAAGGGACTCACCGTTGGTCAATGAAGAGATTTTCATAATGCTGGTGACCGACCTACCTCAATTTTCATAAATACCTGATGAAACCAAATAAAGGCACGATCTGATTTAACGTTCGATTTTTTAAATTACTAACTTCGATTGACTTTAAATTTAGATTGATTATTGAAATTTAGTTTAAACCCATCGCAAGTTGCGTGTTAATTGAATGAATCGGAATTGATTTAGTCTAACCAATCTTCACACAACCTAATACCGCCCAACCTTAAATCTGTTTTGCATTAAACCTTCGAAAAAAAACGGATATCCAACCGCAATCAGGCAGCCTGCCACAAATAATGGGACAGCCTGACACAGATAAATTAGCTTCTGAATTTTAGGTCATCCTTTGGACGGCAAGTAGTAACCTCAGGTCCAGAAATTTTGTATGATGAAAATCACATGTTGAAGATAATAAAAATAAAATGAAATGAAAACAACAATAATATTGTAACCTCCTTTTTAATAAGACTAGTCATCATAATGATTGAGCAATATTTCGACCCTGTGGAATATTTTTCACAATGTAAAATAAATATAATATTTTAACCCTGGGTAAAATTAACACTGTATGACAAATGCGTAACGTTTAAACGCAGTACCATATTTGCACAATACAATAAGAGTGTTGTATTTGAACCCTGTGTAATATTTGCACAGCATAACTCTTGAGTTATATTTGTACCCTGTATAATACTTTCACACCATAACAATTGTGTAGTATTTGGACCCTAAATATTTATTACACAACACAAAAATTAAGGAATATTTGGATCCTATAGAATATTTACACAGCATAATCTATGTGTAATATTTGGACCAAATGTAATATTTACGCAGCATAACAATTGTGCAATATTTTTGAACCTGTGATATTCCCGTACTACAAATATTGTGTTATAATTGGTGTGATGTACCCCCAGGGCTTGCTGCACAGGGCGAACTCCGCAGGCGCTTCGTACTTGTTCCAGCAGGACAAATTCTACGACGTAACCTACGACACGGGCGACGCGAGCGTGCAGTGCGGGCGTAAGGGCGACGCGCTCAAGTTGTGGTTCACGCTCAGGGTGCTCGGCATGGACGTCATCGAGAGGCGCGTTGACTCAGCCTTCGCTGCGTCTAAGTGCGTTAATAAAATTGATTTGTCTCTATGACAGGTGCCAACACGACGACCAATGCGATATACGCAGCTGCTCTTAATGACAGAAAACGATAATTTTTTCCGTATGAAATGTGTCAACACGTCAGGAAATGCGACATACGCAGATGCTTTAAATGACAGTAATTACGATAATTTTTTTCATAAAATTTGTCAACACGATGGAACATGTGAGAGAACCAATGTTGAATTGTATATTTGCACCCGTACCCGCAACCTAAATAATTTTTTTACGAACACACCAGTAGGCTAAATTAACAGCTTCAAACTGACCCCACTTGAAGTTGTCCATCGGATCCATCTCTCGTTGGGTTTATATCGAACTTGAGATAGACTCATCAAAAAATAACACATTCACTCTCTCTAGCACGCATAACTATGACCTTATCATGAAATATCCTAACAACTAGTGTGCACGGCCCGCCGGAAATGACGAGATTCGACATTTTCCTTAAATAAATGTAGATGTGAATGGCAAATAAATAGATCCATCCTAATGGTATTTCCGGTCAAAATATTCTTGTACTTGTCAGGGCATGCAAGATCAGCATAGGTTAGGTGGCAGGTAAAAGAAAACTGCTGCGTAGAGGATGCCCTATTGTTTCGTTCAACAAGATGAAAATTGTTTATTCGGACTAAGTTATTAATTTTGATTAATAAAGAATAGAAAAGAACGATGAATTAAGACAAGGAGAATGACCGTGATGAAGCATACAAATGGGCGATATTGAAATAGAATTAATAGCAAGACACAGAAAGACGGGCCAGTACAAAGACTAAGCTAGAACGGTTCTGAATCGCAATATGGGTTACCGCGCAGTCTCATCGATCTGGTCTGCGGGGCATGCAAACGAAAACTTTTCTTAAAAGGAATCAAGTATGACTAGCAAAAAACAGGATAAAGTACGCTACAAGAATATCACTTACAACACAATGCCCTATTTTACAAAGTATTATAAACACAGTTTAATCCCAGCATTACATTTTACAATTTACCATTTCATTAGATATTCACCTGTAGTGCGGGGCGGCAGGCAAATGTGGCACAACGCTACGAGTTCCGAGCTTATGACTAAGAAGTAGAATTTTACGGTAAGGAAGTCGGACCGATGTCCTTACACTTGTTCATTGGTGAAACTCGTATCGCAGATACGGTCATTGAGCATCCCGCATCAACCAGCTAAGCAACATACTATTACAACATGGTGGATAACACACTCTCTCAATCAATGCGTTGCTATGACTCACTCAAAAATATCCTAGCAATGGTAAACAATCGGTTGATTGCATTAAGCTCCTACAAAAGCATTATACCTCGAAACAAAACTGTGTCAAATAACATGGAAACATTGGCGTAACCTTGTGTCTTATGGCAATATTGTGTCCAAAAATGCTGTCCTTAGAAATAACATTGTACCCTGAAATCGGTTGCATTGACCTCTCAACTACCCTCAGATACCTGGAGGAGGCGGTGAAGCGACGGGATGGCTTTGAGTTGGTTCGTGAAGGCCTCCAGTGTACGAACGTTTGCTTTTGGTACGTCCCTCCTGCCCTTCGTGCCTGCGAACGTATCCCTCAGTGGTGGCAACAGCTTGGCAAGGTGGGTGCCTCTTATTCTCAAATTTTACATACTGAATGTTTAACTTAGTTATAAACATTATTAGTTATTTCTACTTTAATATCGATATTATTTACCAGTTCTACTTTAATATCAATGTTTTAGTTCTACGTTTATATCCCAATTTCCCACTTACAGTAGTTCTACTTGAAAAAAGCGTTCCAAAGTGAGGAAGGAACCATTTAGCATGGAGAGAATGGAACGCGGAATCTAAGCAAAATAGGCGTAGGAACAGTAAGTTGAGAAAGAAGTTTATGAAACAAGATAAAAGTTAAAGATGAAAGTAGTAGGTGCTGAAACACATGACAGCAGCGGAACGAAAAAAGGTGGTTGTTAATCAACAAAGAATGTTTTATTTCGACAAAAAAATCTACCTAACTCTCACCCCGGGCCCTCACACATTTTCTCCCTGGGAGTGCTAATTCCCATAGGTACAATAGTTATATCTCCCTGAAGGGTGTATATTTCAACAATTGAATTAATTCAAATAATGAAACGTTATCGAATATTATACCCCCTCCCCTCCATCTGTCAAAATAAAGGCGTTTTCTACCGTACAGTTTGAGCCATAATTCATTTCTGAAAAATAGTATGGAATGAATGCATGAATGAGTTTCCTTCGTTCTTTTGAATTTCCTGTGCTTGTGGTTGCATGAGATCGCCATCAATTTCTGTCAAACGAAAAAATTTGGCGTCGAAAACATGTATCTGAAGGCATCAAGTAGCGCACAGGTGAAGGGTCGGAATATGGGGAGCTGCTGAAGCAAGCAAGCGAGCGAGCAAACACACTATCAAGCAAACATGCAAGCGAGCAAACGAACAAGCAAGCAAACAAGCAAGAAAGCAAGCGTGCAAGTAAGCAACCAATTTCGTATTATCAGGCAGGAAGATTGGTTTCGCTCTTCAAGACTCAGGATCTCTGGAACACATCATTTCCCTGGCGCTCACGGCAAGTTGATGTGTTGAGGCAGAGACAAAATAGAGCAACGATTTTTGTACCTGTGCTGGAAAACAGGCTTCCAGACGTCATGCGGTCAACACCCTGAAGAGCTCGATCAATATCTATTGTAGCAATTGGACATATCCTCGAAATAGGTTTAGGGTGATCAGTATTCTACTGACTGTTAGCCAGGTTTCATGTCACTTACAATTTAAACGATTTGATCTTACTTCCGTTTTGTCAGAATCGCCTTTCTGTATTTTCCAAGTCATTCACGTCAGATATCCCATCGATTCTCACTTTGTTCACTATCCCTATTTGTTCGTTTACAAATTTGCTGATTTGGTTATCATTTGCGCGTAACCAATATTACTAAATCCCCAAACGCATTTTCTACCTTAGAAGTCTTCGTTTTAGATATCATATTCCTATCGCCTGCTTTATTCTATTTTATCTTTAGTTACATTTTGTGTAATATGATGATACTACCTGATGTGTGCGAGCTTTTGTAAGAACGCTGCCAGCAATCAGTACTTTCCACTGTTTTTGTTTAAGACATTAATCTAAGTTGAAAGCTAATTATCTTTGTGTGAATTCTCTTTCTCTTTCACTTCTAAGTTAGTGTAGTTTATTTTTATTTTATTTTTACGAGTTTTATTTTCATTTTCATCTTTACTATATAATTTTTTTCTAATATTTTAAATTTTTGTCATACATTTAATTTCACTTATTGTTTGTCTAAAAGCTGATCATGCTGATTAATTTGATAGTATTGACCCAAATCTCAATCATTTAAATACATTGTTTACAAACGAATCGATGAGAACAAGTCGCAATGATTTACCGCTGCTGTGTTGGAATCTGGGTTGCGGAGTCGGAGTCGGGAGTCGGAGTCGCCGGAGTCGCATGTTTTAGGGTGGAGTCGGAGTCGCTTTTCTGAATGTGATGGAGTCGAATTTGGAGTCGCTATTTTTCGGTGTCTTTGATTCTAAATTTTATTTAAAAATTATTTTTAGTTGTTTAAAACCGAAAGTAAACAAAATTCAGTCAAAATGCTCTGCTGAAAAGCTAAAAATACGCAATGTTTTTGTTGATTAATTTGTTCGAGGTTTGAAACATCGTATTTATACCTTTTACCTAATACTGTCATTAATATCTAGTCATGGTGGGTCCGCACACATATATATGAGATGCCCACGAGTGTGAAATATCGTTTTCGTACAGGAGCAATAATGCCAGTTAAAAAGCAGAAATAATGATTGAAAGCATCGCAAGTTCATTATGTTTATTTCTGCTTCGTTCATTTCCCCTTCAATTAATGCATTGGAAGTAGAAACTAGTAGTAAATGTGTTGCAAGTTACTTGCAGAATAGCTCAGCTGATGTACCCGATACATCCCAATTGAAAATCAAGGACGTGTCGCTGGTGAATTAAGGACGAGACAGTCGATCAAGTATGAATTAAAGGCGAGTCGGCCGGCTCGGCCTTATAACTCTTTCTCCGCGCCCATAACTACGTACGGTCGAGCTCGGACGTGATATTCTTAGCAGGCTAGTTATGATTTGAGGGCGCAAAATTTTCATTTGGTTAATGGCCGTAACATTTGAGGACGGCCATCCGTTGTTTGCAGCTATACAAATATCATTGAATTATCGCCGAATAATGGACGGAAACAAGCCATGAAACGTGTGTTCTGACATTGTTGCGTACAATGCATCAAGCTTGAAACTATATTTCGCATATTTTTTTCAATTCTCATGCTTTTCCAAAATATAGGCAATATTGAAACTGAAGACTTCACTGTGCTGTACAATAAATGCTTTGGTGCGTTTACTTGTGTTCATTTATAGATTTTTACCATACATTTATAATGGGTATGTTTTTATTTCATTCTTCGATAACAGAATAGTCAAACATATTACTACAGTCCCCGAAGTATATCTTTCTTTTTCAGAAGAGAAGTGCTACTTACTGAGAGGACAACGCAAGATTTCAAATTGAGAAATGAGATTCAAGAGTGAAATGAGTTTAATCACTTTTTAGTTCTAAATGCATTCAAAAGAATTTAACTATAATATGGAAATTTCTAAAATGAAGAATAACATAAAATAAAATTGATAAATCTCGTATCATAGTGATTCAAATTATACCTAAGATTAATCGTATTCATAAATTTTATGCTATATCGTTCTATATTTTATGGTGAAGGTATCGTGATGTTGACAATGCTAATTATTTCATGAAAAACATAGAGGTTAACCAGTGGTAAACGAAAACGGATTTTATTATGACAGTTTCTAAAATCAATTTTCCTGACCTGACACTGTATCGGGTAATGAAATTTAAAGGAAACGAAATATCGCATAAGATCGTTAAAATTTGGCTAATTACGTTGCAAAAAATAACATTTGGTAATAAGGAAATCTTACATGCTAACAAGTTTTCAAATTAATTCTCGTTTGGAAAAGTAAAGCAATACAAGTCAAACTTTCCATAGTTCGCGATTCAAGTAACGTTGCTTTTTAATTTCTGTCGGATTTTTTTATTCCCGAGGCAGTCGTGTGTAGCTGAAGTCTGCTCTCAAGATATACGAGTGTTTGCAACATGGAATTTATACATAAAACATTGATGTAACACTATTACGTTTTGATGACATCGCACAAATGAACATTCGTTCGGAAGAGAGAGAGGAAATGAGAAAATTGGACACTATAACATTCATGCCTTGTAAATAGTATACTCGTACATGCATTTTAAGCAAACGTCACATACCACAGCACTTAAAACGTAAACTAAAGATCGGTTATTATTTTTACTCAATGTAAAACAAAGACTTGATCATCAACGAAATATGCTGAGATGGAATACAATAAAAAAACATATGTCTGGGAAAGAAGTTCGCAAGTGATTTGTCATGAGTTCGGTTAGCATGAGGTCGATGAAGGTCGAAGGCCAGTCGACGATCAATCTACAAACTACCCTATCCTTGCCAAATTGAATTAAGACGGAATAAAAAAAAAGTGTGATGTATTACACTCCTACAGCCTTCCAAGAACAAGTGATACATTTACAATATTTTTTAGTCTAGTATAAAGAACTCTTCCAAAAATTTGTTTCGAACATTCAAGCGTTACTGTCAGTAAGCCAATTTACCCTAAAAATTTGCTCTATGACCTGGTTCGAACCACTCGCAGTTTCGAACTGGCAGTCCGTGACATCGCAGATCGCACTGACGGTGCAGCTTTGACAGTTGGTTAGTTTGTAATGTCGCCATAGGTACTGTAACTGTGTGATTCGCAATTATTGCTTAAAAACTGGGAATATGAATTTTATTGATTGTAGTGGAGATGTTTGAACGTTCTATGTGGTGGCAAATTCAGAATTTATACTGGATGAAAGTTCTTCAACGATTTTGTGTCGAGCGACCGTTACTCTCATCCGTAGAACTTACTCGTCGGCTGGAGAGTTGAAGCTGAGTTTTATTTTTTAAATTCAGTTATGTGAAGAACGTTTTGGTGGTATTTATATCAACGTACTCAGGATAGATTGCTCTTTCATTAAATTTCTCGATTTCATTGGTAATCTAGAAATTGACTTACTAGAAGGATTTTTTGAGGAAAAAATTGAAATAGTGCTCGAAGCTAGTTCTTCTGTCAAATTAGATAGATACTGAAAGGCGTGAAAAAAGTGCGGTGGCCCACTCAAGGAAGTGTTACAGAATTTGCCTGTTGCCTGAAAAAAACTGCTGCGGAGGCGAGTTGGCGTTCTCACACCTTCAAACATAGCAGTCGCATCAAGTAAGTATTTTACCGATATGTGAATAGTTGTTGTTTTGAGTATTGGTCATTTTGTGATATACATATACCGAATATTTTATCGTTTCCAATTACTTGAGTTTTAACTAGGGTTGCGGAGTCGGAGGAATAAACTTACGACTCCGACTCCGACTCCGCCTTTTCAGAATTTTGCGACTCCGACTCCGACTCCATCTTTCCAGAATTTTGCGACTCCGACTCCGACTCCGACTCCACCTTTCCAGAATTTTGCGACACCGAATCCACCTTTCCAGAATTTTGCGACTCCGACTCCGACTCCGACTCCACCTTTCTAAAATTTTGCGACTCCAACACCGACTCCACCTAATCACAATTTTGTGACTCCAACTCCACCTATTCACAATTTATAAAATGAATATTACTGCTTGCAGGTATTGCAATCTGTACGTATGGTTATTATGATCTTTATTTACGAACGACTTTTAAATTGGCCAGAATGTTAAAAATCAAGCTTTACTTATATATATCTACTAGTGTACATGATTCTTCAAAAATGACATGATTCGATAGTTTTCTTTAAAAAAGTCCCAAGATAGAGATGACAAACAAATAGATCCGCCCTAATAGTACCCGCGATTAAAATATTTTTGTACTTGTGCTCTGATGAAATTCTCATCACTGATACGGTCAATTAACATCCTTATGAACGTCACAGATGTACACACCAACCAAGCAAGCAACAGCTGTGTATTATTAGCAAAGAAGTTTTCAACAAATTTGCCATGCCTTTTTTCCACAATAAGCATAATTTTCTCAACAATAGATTCAATTTTCAAGCAAAATTTTTTACTTATAAACAAAAGTGAGGAGATGTTAGGTTTTTCACATTTGAATGGTGTTTATGATACCATCGAATCAAACTAATTCCCATTGTATTAAAACAGGGGAAATCAAATACAAAATCACATATTTATTTATAAATTGGTGGAGACACTTAGCGTTTCAATATATGTATAGGTTTTTTTTGTGCGGACAACTTTCCACCGTAGGTTGAAAGCTGAAAATAAATCAATTTTCACGAATGATTGAACGCCCCAAACTCCTTAGTTTCAGAGTTGTGAGGACTTAAAGAAACTTTGAAACCTATAAAGTATGATACCACGTGCGCGCCAATGTTAGCACTATCGTTTTTACTTCAAATTAATCCAAGTCAAGTTCGAATAAATCCAAGGCAAGTTCGAATTAATCCAAGTCAAGTTCAAATTATTCACAGTCAAGTTCAATTTAATCCGAGTCAAATTCAAATTAATTCAACTTCAATTTGAGTTAAAAATTGACACAATCACTCGTTAACTAGAGCGTTTTTTGCATTAAATATGTTTCTTTTGGATGTAATGAGAAAGACAATCGTTTTTCCTTTTAGCAAGGAATTCATAAAACTTTCGCCTGTGTAACAATTTAAAGACAAGCTGTCATGAAATGTGCTAAGTATCTAGCATTAGGAGGCAGGGTGTGATTCAGATCTACGACCGGCGTAAAAGATACAAGTCTAAAATATAATATAACCAGCTTGCTTTGGATTGTACAACTCATTGAAGTTATTTTAAATTCTGCATTAATGTTAGTATGCATCCATTCAAATATTTATGTTCAAAATGTAATTTTATGTTACACATAGCAGTATCGGGGATGTTTCCACTCTCATATAGAGATTTACATATTTGAAATTTCATTTATCACATATATGAAATCATATACATGCGAATACATAAGAGAACTATTGGACGTTATGTAGATTGAATCTTTAAGAGAAATATACAAACGCGATTCACTGAGTACTTATGTACGATTACGTTTGAATATAATTGATATGAGTACATTACACAGATGTATTCCTGCATTAGCAATAAAAATGTTGTCATCCCTTCAAATTAATAGGCCAAGGCAAATATATCATCTCTGTCGATGAGATAAATTGTAACTTCTTTTAACGAAAATCATTTGGACAAGCGAAAAAGGACTTTGTTTCTATATTTTTCATGGATTTAATCTACATATCGTCCAATGATAATCTTATGTAGTAGCTTGTGTATATGATTTGATAGATGTGATAAAGTGAAATTTCACCCATATAAATCTCTATTTGAGTGTAAATAATTCCTCGATACTACTATGTATATGTGTAACATAAAATTACCTGTTGAACATAAAAATTTGAATGGATGCAGACTGACATAAATGTAGAATTTTAAAAGAATTTCAATGAGTAGTATAAGAAAAAGTTTTCATAATTGACTGGGTTCTTTCGCGCCGCTCAAAGATCAGAATCACACTCTGCCTCATGATGCTGGAGACTTAGCCCATTTTACACGACTACTTGTCTTTAGATTGCTACACCGGACACCGGCGGAAATTTTATGTATTCCTTGCTGATAGGAAAAACGATTGTCTTGCTCATTACGTAAAATAAAGGCATATTTAATACAAAAAACGCACAAATTAACGAGTGATTACGTCAATTCTTAACTGAAGTTAGGGTTGGTTTAATTTGTATTTGTCTTGAATTAAATTGACCTTGACTTAGATTGATATGAAGTGAAAAAGGTGAATTCAAGATAGTTCCTACCCCACTGAAACAGTTTTTTTGATATTTTTACAATGAGAACTGCAAGCATTGTACGGTTGGGAAAAGTATCTGCGGTTTCAAGCTATTAAGCATTGAATAATGTTTGCACGTTTTATTAATTTAATGAAATAGCTACTAACGTTTATCATTGATGACTTAGTGTTAATTTCCTAACGAACGTTTAAATTGCAAATTTTTCGTAATTGTAAAATGCTTGCAGGTTCTATCGTAAAAATAACAAAAAACTGCTTTAGTGCGGTTGGAACTGTCAAGACTATAGCGCTAACATATTGGCGCGCACGAGATCTCCTACTTTGAGTTTTAGAGTTTCTTTTAAGTCCTTATAACTAGAAAACTAAGGCGTTTCGGCATTTATCATTCGTGAAAATCGATTTATTTTGAATTTTTGTACCTATGATTGAAATTTGTCCGCACAAAAAAGCACCCTATGTAGTGTTGATTATTCTTATCAAATAAAATGCCAAGTGTTTCCTTACACGAATAAATGAATAAATAGATTTGGGTGTTTCCTGTGCATAACTTCTATGTTATTACAATGTTCAATTCAGTACTGAACAAATAAAATTGGTTGGTCTGTCTTGGTTGGTTGGTCTGTTCCTTTCACGCTCTGAAAGGATGCTTAATGACCGTGTCTGTGATCCGAGTTTCACCAGTGCACAAGCACAAGAATATTTTAATCGTGGCTACTATTAGGATGAATTTATTTATTTGTCATCCACATCTGGCAGATTTGTTTAAAGATAATATCGAATCACGTCATTTATGACAGGTCGTGTACATTATTACATACATAAACACATATATAAAACTGACAGGTGTCTTCTGAGTAGGCAAAGTAGACAGTGCATCCCCTGATAAGCAAAGATAAATATCAACAGTTTTTTCTATTCTTAAGTATGCTCCGATTCAACGAAATTACAGTAGTTAATTCAATTACTATGCTTAAAATCCCCAAATTTATGATATATCATACATACGTGTAGATAAGGTAGGCAAGATTTGCACACCGCCTTTTCTTCTCTGTACCTACACTCTGCAGGGTAACAATGCAGAAAAGGTGACATATTATTGCTCAACACTATTTTATATCGCGGCTATAATAAGCCAAAGTTGTTCTGCTGCTTCGCAGAGGCCTGACATTTTCAGAACATTTTGTTTACGAATAAAAGCCACTTTTAGCTTCTCTGTGTGTCATTTGATACTGTCTTTTATTCTCGTCTGACTTTTTACTCTGTTTTTGTCGCTTTCTTATTTTAATAAACGCCCATGTTCTTTTCATTTTGTATTTTTTGGTGCTTTTTGGAACGTTTTCAGCAAGAAAATTTGTACGATCGCAGAAATGCAACAATCATTGCAACAGGAATAGTGCATTGCTTTCAGTTACAATTTGAGTGTAACTAAGTGAAGTGTTTGCTAGTGTTGTGGTATTATTTTCATTGCAGATTTACATAGTATATATTTTTTCAAGTGTCCCAATACCGATTTTGATTACCTTACAACATTTGCAAAACTTTCTTAAGAAAAAGTCATTAATTATATAATGCTGAGAAACAGACACTATTTCAATTTTAAAACTGTGAAAACATTATTATAAAATCTCCATTTCAGCGTATGCTTACTTAGAAACTTGGAGTGATCAGAAGATAAAAATTCAATATGAAAATGAAATGATAAAATACAATATAACTCTGGAAGAACCAAACAAATTTTAAGGAACCACTTTTGAAATGAGGAGAAGTTTTCATTATTAATGCCTGTTAACTTGACCTAAAGACAAGGAAGTAGCCAAAACAAAGAAATGAATTTGAAGTACATAGTTACTACATCTAGCTGAAAAAATCAACTAATATTACAGTTATTAACATGAAAATGAGACAATTTAATTTTCATCATCAATGGCCATTAAGTAACCTGAAAACCAGAACTATTTGTGTATCAGACCACAGCTTTTTGGCAAAGACATGGATGCAACATAATTTTGGTTACTGCAAAGACTAGCCATTATCAATCAATACACCAAAGCAACATCAGAAGAAAGACTAGCGAAAATCGTTTTAAGGAACCATTGGTATAGAATATAGACAGAGTAAGAGCGTACAGAGTTACCACTCTTTATGTGAGTACAATGTATTACATCAGCTGAGCTGTTCTGCAAGTAATTTGCAACACATTAACTACTAGTTTCTTAGTCCTATGTACTAATTGAAGGGGAAATGGGAGAGACAGAAACAAACCGAATGAATTTGCGTTGCTTTCAATTACTAATTCCGGCTTTTTCACTGCATTACCCAATTGAAAATTTTGGTTGTATCGCCGGTGGAACAGCGTTGGCAATACGGTTGTTTTTTGGTTGAAATACGAGC
>JACJUY010010880.1:2284-21841 GCA_014220935.1 Platorchestia sp. MABIK
ATATTAGAAACTGTCATAATAAAATACGTTTTCGCTTACCACTGGTTGAAATCTATGTTTTTCATGAAATAATTAGCATTGTCAACATCACGATATCTTTACCATAAAATATAGAACGATATAGCATAAAATTTGTGAATACGATTAATCGTAGGTAAAATTTGAATCACTATGATACGAGATTTATCAATTTTATTTTATGCTATTCTTCATTTTAGAAATTTCCAAATTATAATTAAATTCTTTAGAATGCATTTAGAACTAAAAAGTGATTAAGCTCATTTCACTCTTGAATCTCATTCCTCAATTTGAAGTCTTGCGTTGTCCTCTCAGTAAGTAGCACTTCTCTTCTGAAAAAGAAAGATATACTGCGGGGACCGTAGTAATATGCTTGACTATTCTGGTATCGAAGAATGAAATAAAAACATACCCATAAAAAATGTATGGTGAAAATTAATCAATGAACACAAGTAAACGCACCAAAGCATTTATTGTACAGCACAGGGAAGTCTCCAGTTTAAATATTGCCTGTATTTTGGAAAAGCATGAGAATTGAAAAAAATATGCGAAATATAGTTTCAAGCTTGATGCATTGTACGCAACAATGTCAGAACACACGTTTCATGGCTTGCTTCCGTCCATTATTCGGCGATAATTCAATGATATTTGTATAGCTGCAAACAACGGATGGCCGTCCTTGAATGTTACGGCCATTAACCAACTGAAAATTTTGCGCCCTCAAATCATAACTGGCCTGCTAAGAATATCACGTCCGAGCTCGACCGTACGTAGTTATGGGCGCGGAGAAAGAGTTATAAGGCCGAGCCGGCCGACGCGCCTTTAATTCATACTTGATCGACTGTCTCGTCCTTAATTCACCGGTGACACGTCCTTGATTTTCAATTGGGTAGTTGAGCATATGGTACAGTATGCCATATCTTTGGTTGAGGTAGAAGAGTGAGACTTTTCTAACCAGCCTCGAAATAGTGGTTCGCTTCTTCATCATTCCTTTCATTTTTGTGTGTAAGGCTTAACTGCACGACGATGAAGTTTTACTTTTCTTCTTTGGTGGTGTAGCAGCTTGATCGGCCTGAGAATCCATTTAATAGTAGCAATTTTACTGTACCGCAAGTAACCAAATCTTATCTGTTACAATGCAATACCACATGTGATGCACCTTTCACAGTTAATTGCTCTCGACTGAAACAAAACTATCTGCAGTCGCGTATTGACCGGCATGGATGCAACCGCTCGAAGATTGAACAAGATTCGTTCGAGCTTCGATAATTCGTATAACGTTGCAGCATCTTGGTTCGTTCAACGCTTCTTTTTGGAAAACATGGTTAAATGGAATATTTCATGGCCACAAGGTCCAAACAAATCGCCAAATTGGTAAAGATGGCCAAGTGATTTTTCTCATGGCCACGGCGCTTAAGAAATGACCAATTTTGTTTACATTGGTCATGAAATGGCCAATCTGGCGACCCTGAATTCTGCCCTTGGAGTCGGCTCGGCTCGGGCAGTGTCATTCTTTACACACTATATAGTTGTTCAATTCCTCTAAACAACGATGACAAATGTATTTGTGTAAATCTTGATACATTTACGAGTCAGATGATGTAATGCTTGCAAATATAGATTTCTGAACATTTCAAGTTGCCAACCACTTTAATTATTGTAATTACTTGTATTAAATCAAGGGATTACTTATGGAGCAAATCTGGCAACATTATGCAGAGTAGAGATCACAGCTGCCAGCTGGGAGAAATGTACCGATGTACACAGCAATTTGAGCCTTATTGTAGGGTGCAATAAAGAATAAATTGATGGCAAGTTACGATGAGTTTTGCGTTTGTTCCAAATATGACTCATCTTGAACATTTTCCATCAACGTTCCGGTAGAGTACTTCTACAATGTACCTCATATAAGGAATATTGTGGTACCTGAGAGAGCAAACTTGAAACTTGATATTGGTTGTGAAAACAGGCAATACTTTATAATTTTGATGTGCTACCTTGATAGAAATCGAATTACCCTAAAGATCATGAATTTTGCGTTACCCAAACTCTACCCTAGGCAGTGCCTGATTATCCTAAAATGGGGTATTTTACTTTAAAGTGAAAGCACTGAGTGAACCTATTCAATTAGCCCTGAACTCATAAACCAGCGCTAAGACTGTCACATCTCCCATGGTCTCTACAGTCGCCATGCCTGAATACATGTGGTCATTGATGTGGCTATGTGGTAATTGATGGAGAAAACTTTGTGCAGCTGCTTCAGTGGAAGAACGTTACATCTTTTAGACAACCTAATGCGGCCTGTGTGTTTCTATTATAAGTATTTTTCATGCCGTTCTGAGAGCAGAAGGTATTCACACTATCACTTCAGGCAATTGTCATTTGACAGGTAATATTATATTTTTTCACCAACCACCGTTCAAAATTTTCGACAAGAGTTTATTTACGCTGAAGAACACAAGATCCAAAATATCTTTTCACTCAACGTCGTCAAAACATTTTCAAAGAATAAACAACGTGAATCAAATCGTTCCCATGCGATACTAAAATATTCGTATAAAGGCATTCCTATTTCACGGAAAACTCTTGATGGAATGGGGGAGGAGAAAGTTCTAGGTGGTGGAGACGCTGAGGCGTTTTGAAATTTTGAAATTTCGGCCACAGCTGGACTGCAGTGTTCCATGGTGAGAGGGAGGTCTCTCACCTCTGCGTTGTCATCTAAATTAAGTAAATTAATAAATCAAATGAGAATGGAGAGCATGGCGAAAATCGCTTCAGGTAAAATCATTTATATTAAAAATGATCAAATAAAACTAAACGTTTCGGACAAACTGCCCATCTTCAGCAAAAGTCCCTGTAAAAAAACCAAAGAGGAAGAATTAAATCACTAATGAAGTATTTATAAAAAGTTTAAACTTTGAAAATACAAGAACAACGGTAAAAAAATAAAAGGTAACGGAAAACTGAATAACCGAACTACGGTATGTGTTGGCCACATGAAGCGGGAAAGCACTTTGGGTGTCGTTCAGAGTAGGTTTCATTTTGTAAATATGCAAAGATTCGAGAATGAGCAGATCTGTGCTGTTAGAGGTAACGGCCAAAATTGTATAATCGTTTAGGGAAACCAGAACATTGCACTAATAAAAATGACTTTACGTGTAGCGATTTTCGTCTTGCTTTTTATTCTCAAGCTTAGAAGCATCAATGCTGGATCTATTTTAGATTAAAAAAAAAACATTCAGTTTCAATAAAGTACAAACACGAAATGTCGATACATTGGTTTTTGAAAATGGACTAAGACATTTTCAGTGACGGTTGTTGAATGACTAACCTCCTTCTCAGAACCAACCACTACACCTAATGAGTAGTATGGTGCTCATTAAATTTTTTAATTTTGTTTGAATATAAATAATTTGTGTCATCCTGACTTTCAATGCATCGGCCAATAAAAAACATGTTATAGGAATTTAAAATATTCCCCTGTATCACAGCGTTTGGCGTAATATTTTCTTTGTATCGAACATTCAAAATTCACTAGAAGAAGGAAGCAAATAATAACTCAATAATCCGATGGGCCAGAAAGTTATCATAGTTCTATGTGTCATTTGCAACAGTCTTCTAACCTTCTGACGCAATTCGGGTTAAAGTGATAAGTTCTTTTAACGAGGGGCTTCTTTAGTTTGGGCCAATCAACCAATGAAGAGAATTTTGTGTTCGTACTTGTTAGTGTTTGGTATTTAGGGATTGCATCGGATTGTCGCATCACTGTTGTCAACTGTTCATTACTGCTCCCACGTTAACAAATAAACAAACTCATATTTCCAGTCTTGATGCCGTATGAGCATTGAGGGAATGCCATGCTGTTGCAACCAAGATAAGAAGTAAAATAATGCACCGACCGAAAAATGTCACCTTTCTGTTTTGACTCGTCATGTTTAGGTAGCACCCGACCGAAATAAGTTGTAATTATGTAGAAGTAATGAAAAGAGACGTGCAATAAATTATATCTACCTGCAAATTAAATAATTATATCAACTTTGCGTGTGCTCATACTGTGTTAATTAGGATATGTGAAAACAGAACTGTACATTAAAAAAAAATTTATTTCATTTAAAAAGAAGAGCACTCGACTCTTCATACAATAGAACAAGAATACGAAATAACAAAGCAGATAAAATGATGCAGATTACTGAAAATAATAGATGAAGAAACAAAGCAGTTGAAAAAGTTAAAAATAGTGAGTCGAGTGCAGAAATCGATGCAATCAGTGGGAAATGCGAAGAACTCGAAAAACAATCAGTAATGAAAAAATTCAGTTACATAAATTGTTTTAAAATAAAATATTATTGAAGACACGAGTAAAAAATCTTAACTTCGTCCAACAATGAAGCTACAAAGAAGGAAACCGGGAAACCAGAAATGAAATGATTAAAAAATAATCCATATATGTATGGAACGAACAAATGGAAGCACATGTCGGTTTGTATTTTAACAAATTTTGACTATGAAAATGATAGCGAGGAATAAGGCTTTGAAACTTAACATTTTATACTAAAAGCTTTACCGTTAAAATTGAATGTTTCGACTCGTTGAGTCATTCTCAACAAAAGTTCTCTGGAAAAAATGAAATATTCCTTTTTTCATTTTCATTTTTCATTTTCTTCATTTTTTTCCAGAGAACTTTTGTTGAGAATGACTCAACGAGTCGAAAGGTTCAATTTTAACAGTAAAGCTTTTAGTATAAAATGTTAAGTTTCAAAGCCTTATTCCTCGCTATTATTTTCATGGAACGAACAATCCGTAACAAATTGTCCAGAATTTCTTTTCTAACTTTTCAGCCTTACGAAATAGTCCAATTTCCTCACGCGCAAGTTGGTTCAGGAATGCTCCTAGAATTTTTGTACTAAAACACAATGATTCATTAAAATCTAAATTTCTGTCTGATTATAAAATGCAACGTTTCGACGTATCTAACGTCCTCCTCAGGCTGGGGAAAAAAAGAATCCAGGATAAGTTTCAGTCACATTGGAAATACGCAAAAACTAACACCTAAGTAATGTAGACTATAAATGTAGATCACAAAAGACGAAAGCGACTAGACAGAAAATCAATTTTTAAATCACAGAAATAGTAGTACGACTAGAAATATTGTACATAAACAGCGATGTTCATCACACGAGAGACAAGAGCCAAATGGTCGAGCAGCCTCGTCATACCTAGCAAGCTGAAGTTCTGCTAAACAGTTTAAGAGCAAAAAATCATTCGTGTTTTCGTTAAGGGAAGGTTTAAGTTCATGAATATGTAATGCTTCAATTACATGAGTATGATCTTTTTTAATAACATTACAAAGAATTTTGGTGTTAGGGAACAGATCTTCATTGGATGGTTTGCAACTAAGATCAACACGAAAATGATTGGAGATGGAATCTTGACATTTATGAGCTGTTAATCTTTGCTTCAGGGTCACTCTGGTTATACCAACGTAACGTTTATCAATAGACTTACATTCTCTTCTGTAAGTCTAAACAACACTAATAAATTTTTTGCTCTTAAACTGTTTAGCAGAACTTCAGCTTGCTAGGTACGACGAGGCTGCTCGATCATTTTACTCTTGTCTCTCGTGTGGTGAACATCGCGGTTTATGTACAATATTTCTAGTTGTACCTCTATTTCTGTGATATAAAATTTGATCCTTTGTCTAGTCGTTTTCGTCTTTTGTGATCTACATATCTAGTCCATATTATTTGTGTTAGTTTTTGCGTTTTTTCAGTGCGACTGAAAATTATTCTGTATTCTTTTTTTCCAGCCTGAGGATGACGTTTGATACGTCGAAACGCTGCATTTTATAATCAGACAGAAATATAGATTTTAATGAATCACTGTGTTGTAGTACAAAAATGCTAGGAGCATTCCTGAAACGACTTACACGTGAGGAAATTGAACTAAATTGTCCAAAATTAAAAAAATATAGTACCAAATAATGTAAGGAAATATAGGGAAAAAAGAAACGCCGAGGATCAACAGGTCAGCTAAATAAATGAAATCTTTAGGATAGCCGCACTCAAATGAACGAACGGATTAACGTGAATGCCTAATTCATTCACCTTCTATTTCACCAATCAAACGATGACATTAAAAAACAAACATAAAAAATAACCTCTGAGTTAGTTTTGTATTACTTCACTGTATTTCATCAACCTCATTGCACAATATGTACGTTGTGTGGTTTCAAGCCCCACATGATAAATTAAAATAACTATATAGTACAAAAAGCTTTGTAGTCTATTAAATAACATCATTATAGTATGCAGACAATTTATAATGTAGAAAATAGAAAATATCGATGTCCATAGCTGTCATTAAAGAAGAAGAAAAAATATGGTAATTAGTGCATTTGCGATTTACCCCAAGGGAATCAGCCTGTGCCTATTTATTAATTAGATTGCTTTGAGAAAATGGCTCTCACGTTTGTTGTATGGGATCCAGATCTATGAAATTTGGCATACGTATTTTCGAAAGTAAATAGGGCTCGTATTCCAGACGTTTTGCAATTTCCGCCAAATTTGCGGAGATAATGGGGAAAAATAGGTAAAAAAAGGGTATTTTCAAAAGCTATCTTCTCCAAAAGTTATTACCGTAGAGCAATGATTTAGATTTCATTGAATGTGGAAAGAGTTGCTGCATAGCTGGACGAAGGCTCGTCATGAAAATCGCAATGGTTTTTTTCCGAAGATTTTTAAATGCAACACAAAATAACTACGAATTTTATAACGAGCATACGTCCAGCCATGCAGCAACTCTTTACGCATTCAATGAAACCTATATCATTGCTTTACGATATTATTTTTTGGAGAACATGGCATTTAATTTTTTACCTGCTACTGTTCAGGAATCGCATTTTTCTACAATGTTTCATTTTTTCATTTGCTAGCTATATTGCTTGGAAAAAATGACGCGGTTGACGTTCTGAAAGCTATCTGAACATATGAATATCTTTTCGTGTATGTAATTTTGTTCCTTGAAGGAACTGGTACCACAGGTATCATAGATACGTATGGATCTGGTATCACAGATACGTATCACCACTCCAGGAACGCACGCTGCAACGTCCTCCTCGACGCGCTACACCCCTTCCCGCCTGCGTTTCCCCTTTTCACAAAGCAAAGAACGTTGTGTAGCTTTGCTAGCTTGTAAAATAATGACTTCTGTATTGAACGGAGCAATAAAAAAAATAAAAAGCACACACAAAAAAAGTATTTTCAGGGGTGTAGCACGTGTACTTGCTGGTCGGCGCTGACTCCTGATCGGACACCTCCCCCCTTCCAAACCCCAAATCCCCCACTTCCGATGCACAGATCGTTCATCAAATTTGACAGCTTGTGAAGTAAGCATACCTCTAGCAGAAAAAGCAATACAAAAAACAAATTCGGTCCGGACGTTCCTCTTCACTTATTTGAGCTAGCGTGCAGAGTGCGCTACAAAAAGAGATAAGGCAAAAATAGCGAGTGCAATGTCATATGCACGACTGTGTCCCAGCTTGATGTCAAACGAAACGGCGGACCAAACTTTTCAAGAAGAAAAAGTGCATAAATTTTGAGTACAGTCGCATTGCTCTTGTGTACTCCCGCTGGTAGTGTCCTAACTAGCTTCTAATCTTCAGCTGTGCGTTCACACGTACGTATGTCTGTGCTTCAATCGCCGCTCGGGCGCGTCGCAGTAAGAATATGAATGATTAGGTTTCCGATTTCTTAACCTAAATAATGTATGATTGGAACTGAAATAAATGTAACAGCTAAAATGGCCTAATAAGATTACGACGAAATTTGCTGAAAATGTGATTGCATTTTTAAGTAAACGAAATAAATTACTATGCTAACAAACTTCAAAAATTCTGCGATGCGTTCGTACATACATCTGTGCGGCCCTGTCTACCCGCGTGCGTTGGATTAACAAGATAATGATTAGGATTTGGAGTTCGTGACGTCAATAATGTGTGGAATTACATTTTTTGACTGCTACAATGACCAGACCTCTCTAGGAGAAAGATGCAATTTATTGAAAAAATGGTTGCATTTCTACGAAGTATAAGAAAAAACATACATAATGGGAATCTACATGTCTGAAATCAGTGACGTCGTTGTGCAAAAAAATTTGTGTGATACAATGCATTCTACGTAAACAAAGACAAATTGGTTACTCACCTCCAAACAACCGAAGTCTAACTTTAGAACGCTGTTCCAATGATATTCTCATTATTTTACAATCCCGGGAGGTTCTTGAGAACATGTCCATCACTCACGACGTTTGATCCCAGACTGGTCTGGTGATTCCCGCCAAAGTTGAGACATTATACGCAACACAGTTCAAGGAGATTGCTTGAGCTGACAATGCATTGATGCCAAACCATGCATCGATCACTATTTCTCCTACATGTTTTATTATAAGTAAAATTATCCGACCTAACGTATTGTAATTTTCGTGTATAGAATGCTTCAAAACTAAGCTCATTTAGGATATTGAATTATTGATTACCTTATCCCTTCACAATTTAATGAAAATCATATTATAAAACAATTGGTTTTCAAGCCCTGGGCGAACGATTAGGTCTCTGTAACTAAGTTAAACCATCTGAACACGTCAGTAGTTTGCTTTAATCGCAACCTTATCAGAAACTTAAAAACGAAGAAAATTTCAAAAAAAACATCATCTATACTAAGAAAACGTTTCGGAGTCCTGCTCCATCATCAGTTCAAAAAAAAAGATATACGTCTGAAATAAAAGATCAAAGTACAATGAATTCTAGGTACTAAAAATGAATCATGAAAGTAAAAATACAAAGTATGACACGAACAAAAACAAAGAATAAAATACAGATGCCCAAAAAAATACATGGAACAAATAAGTATGAAATGAAATACGGCTGGTACTGACGGGGATCTACCTATTCACTATTTGCAATGGGTACGAACTGTCCATATTGTTCAAATTCGGGTTTCGTTTGAAGATATGCAAGGACTCTAAAATTCTGAGGTCATAAGGGGTTGAAGCTGAGTCTAAAATTTTGAAATCGGCAGGAGATTTAAGAACATTGCATTTTTCGGCATGATTTCGCACTGCAGAATGCGATGGGTGTACTAGTTGGTTACCAGTACGTAAGCTTCTACCTCTATGCTCTGCAACTCTGCTACAAAAATTTCGTGACGTCAGACCGACGTACGAAGATGTGCACTGCACACAACTATAAGAGAACACCAAAAGGCTCGCATATCAGTGGGAAGCATGTCTTTGCACTGAAAAAAAGAAGCAATTTTGAAATTCTGAACCTGCGTGACATGTAACGTAAAATTATGGAAATATTTCGCACACAGTAATTTAAATTCATGAGACAGCTTATCGGACGGTGCTCCAAAATACGGAAATGAACAGTACAAACGATCTCTACTGCTAACTTCGGCAGCTTGTGACTTGTATTGCTTTGACAAAAAATTTAAATTTGCTAATTAATAAGACCCAGCGGAAACCCATTAGCTGTAAAATATGATCGTAGGAATTCAAATTCACAATGCACGTATTTGAAAGTTGAACATGCTTTGTAACCCCTGTTCATTAAAGTTTGGATACAATTAATTTTGAAATATCTCGAACAAAAACTAAAAAGAACTAGAGCCTAATCCAGTAAAAGTGGGCTTGAGATACACAGACGTCTGAAACTGATCCTTATCCTTAGTCACGAGACAGTCTAAAAAGGCAATGTGTCATTCTTTTCCACCTCCACTGTAAATTTAATTATTTTCTGCTTAAGATTGATGTAATTCAAAAACTGATCGACGTGTGATGGACGGCTAAAGAGAACAAAGGTATCGTCCATGTACCGATTGTAGAAAACAGGCAAATTTATTTTTATGATACATTTTTAGCACCAACAATTCATTGTTCTTTGATCTTTTATTTCAGACGTAATTCTTTTTTTTTAATTAAATGATGATGGAGCAGGACTCCAAAAGGTTTTTTTAGTGAAGATGATAAATTTTCTCTTAATTTTCTTCGTTTTTAAGTTTCTGATATGTTAAGCCATTGATAGACATGAACATATTGACCGTTATGTGTAACAACAGTGATTCATGTCGCACACTACCTCTCGCACGTAGTTTACTGCGGGTGGTGTCCCGGCAACATTATTGCACTGAAAATTAATAATGAATAATGTTGCTGGAAATAGTTTTAAAGTTGTTGAGAAAATTTGACACTTTGCAATAGAAATACAAGGTTTATTTGTTGAACGGCTCAATAAATGTTTTGTACTGGTTTTATTGTTAGAACAAAAATTGCTGTGCTTATAGAAGACGTAGAACTTCGGTCGGCAGGAATGTTCTGCTAATGAAGCAAGTTCCAATAACAAGTTTTAAGATTATGAGTGTTTGTATGTTCGCAATTGTGTACATGCTATAGATGCAAGAACAGTGAGTGATAAATATTGAAAACAGAATTTTACATGATGTAACACAAATGATTGATTACGCAAGCAACAAAATGAGGCTTCATCAACTTCATCAATTTATGTACAAAAATTTTGCAATACATAATCATTGATTTTCATGTGTGAGCTGCAGTAGTCAAATAACAGAGGAAAATTTTTCCCATTATGTACTCAGATCTACATGAGCTCATATGCTAGCTATTTGATTTAATTGAGGATGACATTAAAACTCGTTTTTTAATCAAATGGCTGGGAGAAGAAATAGCAAACGATGCGCTTATCCTACAACGCCTCGACGCTTATTTAAAAACTTTGCCTTTTTCAAGTAGGTTCTGATGCTTAGCATAGTTCTTGGCTGTTTTCGAAAAAATCGGGAATCACGCGCTGTCGTACGTGTGCTTTTTACCCTTCAATGGTCGAAGTTCTTTCTCAATAAACAACAATCAAAATTGATCAACGAAAAAGCTATTTAACCGTATGAATTTAAATATAGTTATGAAAATATGAACTGCTATAGTTAATAGCTAGAAGCGAGTTTTACAGTAGATTAAATAATAAAAATATATCTGAGGATGAATATCAGCATGCGCTAAAAGTGTAGAGAGCTCTAAATTATTGTGCAAAATTTAAAGATTACCATAATTTATTTCTAAAAGTCGATACATCATTGTTAGGAGAAGTATTTGAAAAATTTAGACTAACATGCATGAAAACTTATCCTTTAGATCCAGCACATTATTTTACAACTCCAGGATTGCCTTTCGATGCTTTACTAAAACACACACAAATAGTATTAGATACGTTTGAAGATCCTGATTTGCTCGTATTCATCGAAAAAGGAATATAAGGTGGGATTTCTACTATGTCAAGACGATATGCACAAGTAAACAATCCATAAATTCCAGAAACATCTGATAAATGGAAAGATCTAAAGTCAAAACTTAAAACAGATAAAGATCATATGTTAGAAGTTAAGTTAACTTATCCGAAAGACCTACATACTCTACATAATGATTTACCATTAGATCGGATAATACCAAAGTAAACGATGTAAATAAAATAGTTCCACATCTTGGAAAAAGAGAAAAATATGTTGTACATCTTAAATCTCTGACACAATATCTAAATCTATGATTGAAGTTTGAGAAAATTCACAGAATATTAGAATTTGATGCAAGTCCATGGATGAAATCATATATTGATATCATTACAAAAATGCGTCAGCAAGCTAAATCTGAAATTGAAAAAGACTTATACAAATTGATGAACAATTCAGTATGTGGCAAAATAATGGGAATTATTAGAAATAGAGTAGATGTGTATTTAGTAAAGTCACAGAAAGAATTAATTTAACAAATATACCCAACTCTAACGGTTTTTAATATTCTCAGAAAATTTGATAGCTTCTCATATGCAAAAACAAAGACTAAAATTTGATGAATCAATCTACGTAGGGTTATCTAAATCCTGTTAAGAAGAAATTTCGCAATAAGGCAAAGTTATTGTTCACAGATACAGATTCATCATGTTATGATATCGAAACGAATGACCTATATAAAGATATAGAAAGAAAGGAAGACTTGTATGATACATACAACTATTCTAAAGGACACTTCCTACATTCAACATAAAATCTGAAATTAATTGGGAAAATGAGAGACGAAACTAAACTTGTGGAATGCAATTGAAAAATTTGTCGGCCTTCGAGCAAAACTATATTGTTGCATAACAAAAAATTCCTTAAAGTAAGAAAGCAAAAGGTGTAAATAAGAACACATCTGAGTCAAATTTCACAATGGATGAATGTAAAAGAGCTATGAATAATGAAATAATATACAAAACGATGTAGAATATCCAAAGTGTTACCCACGAATTATATACTGAAGAAATATGTACATAAGATTGCGTTAACTGGTAATGATGACACGACACATATATTACCAACTGGCATCAACACACTAGCATTAAATCACTATGAAATATGTTCATTAAAAACCGAACAATAGTTGAATGATTTAAAATCATTATTTAATGAAGAAAAACCTGGGAATGATATTGTAAATACAATGCTTCGAAAACTTCTATTACCTGAAATTTAGTTGAAATTACCATCTAATATTCAATCTGAACAAGTCCCGAACGGTTCATTCAAAAATAAACACACCTATTCATTTTGCGGTCCAGAAACTAAGCTGCAGAAACGAATTCAAGAAGGTTATCAATAGAGCCCCGATTTCTAGTTCCAGAAAAGTGATCAAAATAGCGCTGAAATTTTGTTAAAAAAACACTAAAATGAAGTTGATATTGCAGGTTTAATGGCAAAATTGTTCGTGTTTCTGGCAAAATAGTTATTTTTTGCGGCGATTGAAGCACAATTGAAAGTGAGTGAGCGATTGAAATTAGGACAAGTGAGACTTGTCCTAATAAGGGCTGGTTGAACGCCAGCCTCCTGATTAAAAGAGCTTTGTGAGGGACGTATGGGGTCAATGTGCCTCATCTACCACCATTGGGGACCGGTGCGGAACTTCGTTTGCTGAGTCCAGAAGAAATAAGCGAGAATAAGGGCACTGCTCGTGTGCAATGAAGTGTAAATCGTAAGTTGTTCGCTTTGTCTTAAGTGATAGAAAAGTTGAGAGTGTTGAATTATAATTCAGAATCAGGTTTAGGTGCGGGTGTTGCCATTTCAAATTTTTGCAAGGCAAGTCCTGACAATGTCCCTTCATCCGTAATCTGGAATTAAATCAATTCTGATAGAATTTGCCTGGTATACTCTCAAACCCTAGAATTCCATGATAGCGGAATCGAAACTTGAAAGAAGGCATTTGTGCATACACCTTAATCAGAAATGTCTTCACCGTTCGGTGAAGATTATTGCAGTTTATGGCAGACATTCTTTGCAGATCATGGAAGATCTTCGCAGGAGTATCTGCATTCAATGCGGATTTAGTGCAGAATTAGTGCAGTCTATGTCTGCTTTTGAAGTGCAGATCGGCATTGAATTTCTGCAAAGATCTTCACTGACCAAGAGCGAAAAATTTCATTAATCTGCAATAAGCTGCACTAATCTTCACCCTACAATAACATTGGCTTCGTTCCCTACAATAACATTGGCTTAGTACTCAATTCCTGTTTTAAGGTTGATTTTGGTAAAACAAAATTGTCCCGATAATATTTTCAACAACCCCACATCAGCTGAGCTAATTATTGAGTCACTATGGACTTGATATCGAAGTTATAAGACCAGGTGATGCTGCTTCAGCCATTAGGTTTCGTTTNGCGTAATTGTTCAATATATAGACATTTATTGCTGTAGTAACATATGACAAACGATTTTAGCATTTTTTTTAAAAAACTAGACCTTCGAAACTCATTGGACGACTGAAAAAACAAGAACTACGAACCTGTAATTCCAGTAATTCTGAATATACGTATTATTGTAACGTATTCACATTTCTTGATTTCTGTCAAATATATCTGCACTCATTAATGACTGAAATAACTATTCATTAACTTAATTGGTACATTTTATACAAATTACTCCGTATTATTGGCGTACGAAATCAACCCAATGTTTGGGCAATTATAATTTTTATTTTACCAAATTTTTTTAAATTGCGAGATTTTTAATTATTATGAGATAGTTTCCACTTATGTGATTATCATACATATATATATATACACCGTTAGTTTAATATTAGAAATAAAATTATTTACCACATTGTCTCAATGTCATAGTCCTATTTTATTTATCGTGAAATGCTGGATTCCACATCGCTGTCATTTCTTTTGATAGTCGTGACATCCGGTCACAATTCTTTTATTTTACTAATGAAGATTAATTAAATGAGACTTTTCAACGTCCACAGAATAATTATTCATATCTGGTAGCGTGCCAATAACAACTTCGATAACCAATCTCCATCCATAATGGGAAATTAAGAATGCAGGAACCACATTAACTATTTATTCCCTAGAAAGAACACAAGATTACTAACACATCAAATGAATCTAGCGCATCTATTACATCTCGAGTAAACAAACGAATGGACGCTTAAAGCGTAGCATCGATACACCTAATGCACAGGAGAAATGGTTAGAATTTGCTTTAAGGGGATATGCACCAATTGGAACTCATCCTATGTCGGATTCCAGGAAGGTATGTGATATAGCTCCGTGACTGCTTTAATTTACGTTAGGAGTTATTCGTAGTTTACACGAATTTTCACATTAATAATTTAGGTAGAATAAATTAGGGCCAAGTAAGTCAAAGTCAGGCCAAGCCAGGCAAAGCCGGGCCCGAAGGCCGGCAGCTATGTCACGCGTCTTTACTCTCTCACAGCACGGAGCTTAATGACGTTCCCCGCTTCCTCAGAGAGGTAGCGAGCTGTCACGCATGACTTTACACGATATCTCTAATATGATCTTTAGATGGATTAAATTCCACAAACAAGCGGTTACGTGTGACTCTAGCATATTGAATTATACTCGAAATGGGAAACATTAAATCTCGCTAACTGTAGAAGCATTGGAATTCACATAAAGCTGTTAAATAATGGCATAAATATAATTATACCAGAACCCTTCTTGGTGTCGACGTTAGGCAACTCCTTCGGCCAGATGACGCCCTTCTTCTCGTTCTTGAAGTCGATGCGGATATCGGAAGAAGGTAGAAAGTAGAAATGGATAACGGCCAGCGCTTTTGCGACACTCCTCATGGCTGGTTCGAACAATTCAAATAAGTGGAGCGTCCTCCATTGAATGATCGTTTAATCGTTTTTTTGTCCTAATCGTTTTTTTGTCGCTACGTCATGGTTAAAACTATGACACCAATAACAAGTTGATTTCATAAATACGTATATCTTTTTCGATATTGTCTTGTTATTACCCTATTATTGTAATCCAAGATTCAACATCGGGTCAATAAATAATTATCAACCCAATATTGGCCTAATAATTTCTTGCTACCTGGGAAGTCTCGCCCCTCAGTCATAGAGCCGAACGTTCGTGTAGGTCGGGAGGAACCCTTCTCTAACACACACTTTATTGAACAAAATGACTGACACGCACTTACATAATTTCTTTTCTAACTTTCCAGCTTCACGAAATAGTTCAATTTCTTCACGTGCAAGTTGAGTCAAGAATGCCCCCAGCATTTTTGTACTTATACACAGCAATTCATTAAAATCTACACATCTGTTTAATTATACAATGCAACATCATTAGACAGAAATATAGATTTTAATGAAATGCTAGGAGCATTCCCGAATCAACTTACACGTGAAGAAATTAGACTATTTCGTGAGGCTGAAAAGATAGAAAAAATTATGACAGTGCGTGTCAGCCATTTTGTTCAATAAAGTGTGTGTGAGAGAAGGGTTTCTCCCGACC
This sequence comes from Platorchestia sp. MABIK, assembly GCA_014220935.1. Taxonomy (NCBI): domain Eukaryota; kingdom Metazoa; phylum Arthropoda; class Malacostraca; order Amphipoda; family Talitridae; genus Platorchestia; species Platorchestia sp. MABIK. The sequence continues at coordinate 18,168 of JACJUY010010880.1, forward strand.
TTCACAGACGTTCGGCTCAATGACAGAGGCGCGAGACTAAATGATAGTCAAAAAATTCTTTTTCAAGTCCCAGAATTTTCACCATAGAAATCTAATTTAGAGTTCAAATGGAATTCCGCTTTGCTCCGCTGTTTCCACTGTCGTGCAGCGTCGAATGAGACGAAAATCAAGCTTTGACGTTGAAAATTGTAGAAGAAGTGTTTTGCACAATATATTTATATATTTTTCACCTGTTCGCGCAATAAATTTTTTCCTATTTTGAAGTCTTATTGAAGTAAATGTGTTTGGATTTCGATGTTACATCTCCAGAATGCATTTTTGTTTTCCAATATGCAACAGAAATGCAAGAAAGGTGTCGGGGCCAAGCGACGGAATAATTCCGTACGGCTCTAGTAGTGGGGACGTCGGGCTCCAACCCACTCGGCACTCCGACCGCCTCAGGAATTGAAATACGAGAACAAGTAAGAAGTTTAATTATTGCACTGAAGGAAAATAAATATCTTAACTTATGGCAAGTAAATGTAGGATGCAGGCGGAGAACAGTAATGGTGGGCGAGTGCAACCACGGCCACAGGACCCGTGCAATATCGGGCACGCAGGACCCATGAGTGAAACGAGGCATGCAGGTGCACCAGGCCAGGCAACAAGCTAGTTAAGACTAGACAAGATGAAGACGAGAACCAACACGAGCGTGGCTCCCCATGGCACAGGGCAAGTCCAGCCTGTGGACAAACACACCACTTAAGCACTGTCAGCGGCAAGCTTGAGTCAACCTCCTATTATCGGCGAGGGAAAATCTCACGAGCAGGTCTAAAGGGAGCTGGCTCCAAACGCGGCAAATGGAACAGATATAAACGACAAAAGTAATACACAAATGGATAAGGTTGGACTGACTTACCAGCCAGTCCAACCCTACACATTCGCAACGAAGGCGATCCAACGAGAGGAAGGAAAAAGGCACCATCTAGCCTAAAGTTAAGGTAACGCGGAATATTTCTAGAAAAGACACAGGTACAAATAATTGAGAAAGAAGATTATGAAATAAGATCAAGTTGACGTAGGAAGTAGTAAGTGCTGAAAGCGGAACAATGAACCGGAAAAAAGATATTACTTAAGATTACAACAATTAATTTAAACACAAAAACGCCTACCTAACTCTTAGCTAGGGTCCTCACATCACAAAAAGAAAAGACTGATGTAGAAACTTACTCGTCAGAAATGGTGACACTATCTAGTGATTATGAAAGTTTAGTTCACCAGGGTTCTACGATTCAAGTCTAGAATAAAAAAAGAACAAATTAAAGACAGGGCTTAACTACGTGATTTACAAAAACATAACAATAACACGTTAGAAGGAGACTACAGCAGGCTCCTTCTAAGTTCATGACAAATATACCACTTCTGCGAAACATCGCAGGCTAAATAGACAATAATCTACGTCTTACGACGTCAGTGGGAAGAAGTGCGGAAAGCCGGCAGCGTCGCCCCTACAAAAGGGAAATTTGAAAAATTAGACAAATTTAGGGCTAGAGATACCCTTAATTAACTTGAAAGTTACAAGTTCGATTTGAAATCAAATTTCAGTATCATAATGAACACTTGTTTATAAACAAATACCTCGCATTGGAATTATTGATGTGCAGGGCCGATTTTTCTGTTAAGATCGCTGCAGATATTTCTCTCCAGAATTTTCTGCATTGATCTGCAGTGATCGGTGAAGAAAAAATTTCTTCCCGAACTGGGCCTCGCACTGATCCTAAATAAGATGCACTGTCCCCAGATAATCGATGCCGATCCGCACTAGCATTTCTGACTGGGACGTGCATTCATTCTGCAACCCGTTCTAAACGTTCCATGGAAATTGTAATACTTGAAAATTAACTGTCATTGATTTAATCAAATGAGAAATTGGAGATCATAAATCATCAGCCTAACTAGGATGGATGGAGATAGAATTTGTCATATAGTAGATTTAATTAACAGCAGCAAGGAATAGGGTTTGTACCTATATGCGCAACAAATCATAAAATAAATACTCGAGGGTATATGCGTGAATAAACGTTATCGTATCTATCATTTTTCAACTCAAATGAAATGTACGCTCTGCACAGCTTAATATCATGTTCGGAATTGCTTTTGACCAGGAACATTAAAATCCTACCGACTCGTGTAAATTTGCATGTGCAAGTCTGCTAGCCTTTACAATGAACTTTTTCAATTTTTAAGATTATATTAGTAACTTTCCTATGCTAACATATAATTCAACTCCCTGCAAAATTTATTTCTTGATTTAATTTTTTTATTTGTGCGTATTTTCCAACTCTAATATATGAAATTATTTTACAATATTTTTTAAATGTTCTAATAAGCTGTAGCAATGCATTAGCGTATAGTGCCGCTAATTTAGTTTTCTCTTTTTGAATCTTTCTGAGGAAAGAGTTCTTGACCGTCATATTACTTCGTGTGTTGTCTCTTCCTAATGGATCCACCAGAAATCTCTTGGATCGGATACCTTTTAAAGTTAGATTTTTCAGAACAATCTGAAAAATTTCTATTCGTAACAAGTTGCTTACATGATACAGAGTAGTTACTTTAAATTTTGTCTCATACTATAACCTATTGCTGAGTGTTGAATTTGTACCATATTATTCCTGAAAACAGAGCGTGGACGGTGTCAACCATCCGACCAACCGACTGATCAAGTGAGCAAACCAACAAAATAACAAGAGTTTCATAAATACACAGATAGGTAATTGATGACGCAATATATGACATGACAGAGGTAAGAATAGAATACCGGTGTTTTGCATTTTCTGGAATTGTTCTAGTTACCTACGGACTCCAATAATACAACAGATAATTTAAAGCGAAAGTACGCCGCACGTACTATCAACTACTGTACCTATTTATTGTTTCGGAAAGGGGTTAGCATTGTAATTAGAATGTGCTCTAGTTTCCATGGAATTTTGCAAGAATTTGAGATACAGTTAACATTAAGGGGACAAGATTAATTGAATTTCCCGATCATACGCTGGTCCGATGTGGCAGGAAGGATTTTTACTATAGGCTCACTAGGTTGTACTAGCGTTACTTGGGCTTCCTAGTCTCGTTTCTAGAATTTCTAACATCAAATGTTCAAAGCAAACGAATTCGTGGTCCCAATATATAACAAAAAGGTATTTACAGATAGATAGCCGCGCAACTTGTAACTGATGGGCCGTCGCAGAATAATTTCTCATTGCCACCTAGATAACTGATGAATTTAGCCCTTGGTAATCTTAACACAAATAGTGTCCTTTTGTAACTTAGTGCATTTTAATACATCACGTTTTTGTTCTCATAGTCGAGAAATCAATGAAGAAATTTTTTCAAGTTTTCGAAAGAAACTACCAACGAACGTATTGATTACAAAATTCATTTAAAATAAGTTCTGGAAGTTGCAGATAGCGCGTGAACAGATTATTTTCAAATTTTCATGGGAAGCTCGCGAATACTAGACCAAATGTTCATTCATAAATTTGAGCTATGCACTGAGATGCGGACCTAGCCCAATCTAACCCTTTCGCTGAATTTTCTTACTTCATGCATCATTTCACAACCTCGCATTTAGAGTTAGACATGGTTATCGCCACCGGTGATACCTACCCGTATTTTCGCCGTCGAATACACTGTTA
>JACJUY010010881.1:0-17767 GCA_014220935.1 Platorchestia sp. MABIK
TTACCTGTGGTTTTTTTAAAACTTGCTTCCTATAGAATTTTTCCTGAAAAATTCCGATAACTCCTTTTGAAAACATCCATGGATGTCACGTATCAATGGTCGGAGATTAGATTGAGAGACGTAAAAAATATTCCTTCAGTTAAGATATTCTAAGTTATTATGAGTTATTCGGGGTTATTCTGACTGATTCTAGGTTATTTTGAGTTTTTTGAAATATTCTTATTTATTCTAAGTTGTTCCGAGTTATTTTAAGTTATTCTAATCTCTAATTTACTCTAAGTTATTCTAAGTTAAATTTAAATTAAGTTTAAGATAAAGCTATTATAAAGCGGTAATAGTCTAACCCGGTAACAGTAGAGATTGTGTGACTACTGTTGAATGAAATAATTTTTCGATTTAAGATAAATTCAGTTTTGCTAATTTCAATCTGCAGCGCAGAAATGCAATCTAAAAACATTTAAACCGAAATAAATTTCTCAAAATTTCCGTAAGCCACTTTACTTTAGCACAGGGATTGTGACACAACAAACGTCACGGCTTACACGCTCGTTCCCGCACTTCTCGAGTAGCTTCAGATGGATGAAGAAGAGCACACGAAGTCTCGGTCTCTACTCGCGCCAGCTGCAGCCTTCAGCGGAACTATGAAGAGATGAAAACTAGGTCTCATATAAATGACGTGGAGTTGAGTTACCCTATTGTAAGTTTAAACTATTCGTTACTGTAAGACAAGTTTATCCATTCATCTCCCTATGAAACTATAGTTCACTATTTATTCATACGTCCTATCACTCCTATGGTTTATTAGCAACTCTAAGAATGGCACCGAGAAAAGAGAGCTCAAAATATCACTCAATATGATAAAAAAATTACACAAATACAATAGGGTACCATGATTAACAAAGAAGGAAAACGGAAAATTTAAAAATGTTATGAAAACCAGCAGGCCTACGAAGAGCAAATAAGTGTTCGCCTACTCTCTCAATAATAAATGCAAATCTGTCTCTAGTGGCCTGAAATTCTTTTTCTCCCATCTATAATTTCACTCTCTAAAATCTGAAAAGATTCACATTTTTTGGGTAAAACAACGCACGCACACTTGTTCTGCAAAAGAATATTTCTATCGTGTAACAAGAAAAATTTGTTCATCGCTTTGAACAAGAAAAGAAAAACAAAAAAACGTTTATTTCCTAAAAAGTTGATACATGAGAGACATGACAACATATTGGCTTTTAAAAATTTCTTAATATTAGACGTCCTTAGACAAACGTACCGTGTGAGGAGTACAAATAGGCAAACTATACGAGGTGTACTAATAGACAAACCATACGAGGAGTACTAATAGACAAACCAAACGAAGAGTACTAATATAAAAATCATACGAGGTGTACTAATATACATATCATACGAAGTCTACTATTATACATATCATACGAGGTCTACTAATAGACAAACTATCCGAGTTGCACAAATAGACAAACCAAACGATGCGTACTAATAGATAAACCATACGTGGCGTGCAAATAGATTAACCCTGTCAAGGGCTAGTTAAATCAAAAATATCATTTCTTGGATATTTTATATCCCAAGAGATGGCTGACAACTTATAAATAATTTAAAAACTACTAGAGGATTCTTCGGAATTTCTAAATCATTCGTTTAATCGAAGTAAGAAAAGACAAAAAACGCTATTCCGAAGCAGCTTGAAACATCGTCATAAATGACTCAAGTTTTGAGAAAACGTTGGTCACAAAGTAATTTATAAAGAACATCACGCAACTCAACACACACATCTATGATAGAAACGCGTAAACAAACTTACACACAAAATGAAATTCATGGCTTGTTGAGCATACGCACAGAGAGATAATTTTTTCACGAGCGTTTTATTTCATTTGTCTGTTTAAATTTTTCATTTTTTCTATTCACAGATGCACCATCTGAGGTAGTGATAGATCTATTTTTGAATCGTTAAGCAAGTGCAATAAATATATTTATTTCTGAAATATGGTTCAGTGTTTACTGGTCACAGAGCTTAATGTAAAATGAAATGTAACTTGAGATTTTGTTTTTGAGCAAAAAATAAAAACAGAAACATATGTATGCATATGTGTGTATGTATAAATACATGTATATGTGCACACATGCATAGACATACATGTATGCGTGCGCACACACATACACGCATCCACTTACGCACACATATTCATATATAAACGTATTGAAAATTATTATAAGAAAAAAAAAATGAACAAATGACAGTCAAGCTCAGTGTAATCGTAGGAGATAACCTGAAGAAAAAATAAGTAATTGGAAAAAACTCCGAAAAATATNAAAATAAAAACAGAAACATATGTATGCATATGTGTGTATGTATAAATACATGTATATGTGCACACATACATAGACATACATGTATGCGTGCGCACACACATACACGCATCCACTTACGCACACATATTCATATATAAACGTATTGAAAATTATTATAAGAAAAAAAATAATGAACAAATGACAGTCAAGCTCAGTGTAATCGTAAGAGATAACCTGAAGAAAAAATAAGTAATTGGAAAAAACTCCGAAAAATATAAAAATGAAATGGTTTTTAATTTCCAAACAGAAATTTTAAGAAAACTCAAGTTACAGACGAGGAACAACAACAACAAAAAAACATTTCGGGTTTCACATCCTATCGGTATTCTCTTCAGAAGCACTTTACGGACATGGGTATTCTGGATAAAATGGAATACTAGTGTGGCCGGATATCACTTCTGAGTGACAAATAATTACAGAATTTGGCACGTAGAGGTAGATAAAAAATGGTTCAGAGTAATAATTTTAATTTCTGAAATTTAGAGTTATTTCTGATTTGAAAGTTCAGTGTTAAGAAAATTAAAAGAATGCTAAATTCCCCTCTCCCCCAGCTCAGCCGAAATCGATTGAAACATCTTCGTGAATGATTTCGAAATAGTGAGACAAAGTTGGCCAAAATTGAATTGGTAAAAACATAGCACAACCCTCACAAATACGTATAAACCTGTATACTGATGTACACACAAAAATGTATTTCAGAGTTTGTTTATCATACGAATGTTAAATATAAAATAAATACAGAAAATATAAATAAAAAAATAGAGATAAGAAAGTAAGAGAGAATACTAAGAAATACTAAGAAAAAAACAATCTTCATTCCGCTGCATTGAGCTGACGGTTGTGTTGCTCATTTTAGTCGACAGAAATAATTAAGATCAATATTAGAATGATTTAGCGAACGTAAAAAGGAAATAATTACCAAATGTCTAACAGAAATTTCAGGAAAATCAGAATTTCAGGTAAGTGGGAAATTCACACTGAAGTGCTGCAGGCCCTATGACAGAGATGCAAAATGACGTGACACATTTACTCTAAATTCATTTACTGTTTTAGAGTTTTTGATATGCTGGGGAGCTTGTTCCACAAAAGAGCTCCAGAAACTGAGAGAGCGTTTTATCCCACGTCAGATGAACAGTAACTAACCAAGACATCATTCCTACAATTTGATTTTTCGTTTGGAATATTGGATGGAATTTTTTTTTACCACACTGTATTACTCTGATGGAGGTACAGAGATGAGAACACTCGTAAATTTCTGGTCGCATTCTGTGGTCCAAAAATAATGCATTGCATTTTACTTCCATTAAGTTTGAGGTCATTATGGTCAAACTACAATTTCAAATTTCTTATGAGGTTTTCAGCGTTGGCTTGTGTTTCTTTCAAATCCGCTGTCGAGCTTGTCATGGCAATTTGTGCGTCATCAGCACACATTGAGATTTTTGTGTCTGCCGGCATGGTGGGGAAATCATTGATGAAAATTGAAAATAGGAGCAGGCCGAGGATTGTACCTTTGGGAACGCCAAAATTGTTTGATATGAATGGTGATATTTTGTTATTCAAGCACACTGCATGAGAGCGGTGTAGTAGGAAGCTTTCAAACCACTGAGTGTCTATTCTGAGGTTTGAAAATTTTTGTAGAAGTTTTTTATGCTCATCGCTGTCGAAAGCTTTGGGGGATCAAGTAATAGTAGGAGAGTTAATTTGTTTTGGTCCATATCATTGTAAATATTTTCTGTTCTGTTAAGCAGGGCGTCTTGAGTACTGGTGTTTCTTCTGTAAGCAAATTGATTGCGGTAGACGCGACTCGTCTAAGTTAGACGAGAGCTGCTTTGTTATTACTTTTTCTAATGTTTTGTAAATTACAGGCAGGAGACTGATTGGTCTGTAGCTTGATGCTAAATCGATACCACCAGATTTATGTATTGGCTTAATAATGGATAGTTTCCATTAGAGCCATCATGATGAAAATTTTTTAGACATCTCTTCACTGAAATACTCTCTAACTTCTGAAACGGGAAATGATTTTAGTGATAGATTCCGAGTCACGTGAAATCAACCTATTAATGTAGGATATAATACAAAGAAATCGACCGACAAGTATAAAATATTGTATAGGATATAGTATAGGAAATGATATTTTGCCAAACTCACCTCTTCATTTGAACATGAAGCCTATTTTAAGAGTAAATACCGAGGGATAACTTGGACGACGGAGCCTGCTCTCTGCGACAGTTGAGACAACGAGCAAGTACAGGCCTATCTCAGAGCCATAAAATGCAATTGTTTCGTGAGCTCACTTCAAAATTTGGGAAGTCGGATGTCTTGTTCCAGCTCTTTGTTTTAGCCGGGTGCATTGCCTCGGCCTACCTAATTAGGCCTATTTGGTGTGCGCCCTGCTTCCCTCCCCCTCCTAAACATCACGCCACTCACTTACTAGGTCTCATGAGCATGGGTGTGTTAATATCGTGCTCGTTATTTGTGATACGTACTGCGCGTCCATGTTGTTAAGACACGTGTGCCCTAAGATAAATATGCGTATTTGTCAAGCTAACTGTGCCTGTCACAAGTGTGTGCGCATGTTCACCAGGCCAGAGCATGTTTTTTATGACCTGTGCGAGAGCTAGGTCGTGAATGTGTTCATGCGTTTGACTGCGTGTGCGTCAGGATGAGTACATTAGCATACGAGTTACTAACATACTAGAATTCGAATCTATGCGCATGTTCGATTCTTAAAGGAAACGTGCGATTGGGTATGCCAGTGAAAGTTCTTTGCACCTGTTAATGTACATGCACTTGTTCTGTTCTCTGGAGTGCGTGAAAGTGTGCAAGTGTAAAGGCAATCCTGTTTGCTTGCACACGAAAGCAAGAAAAAGAAGGCAAATTTAAATTAATAATTGTTTCGCTGCTCAACTGAAAAAAATGCTTTTGTTCAACTATTTTATAGCATCACGTACTTGAAGAATATTTTGAAATGGCATAGGCACTTCCACACTGCAGGATTGGACGCTACGCAAAGTAGGACTGGAATACACTGAAGGCACTTGAGAAGTGGAAAAAATGAATCGTGACAGTATTTCAATTGATGTTCATTGTTCTTAAATTGCTGAGGTTTGGTGTCAAAGGCAGTTTGTAGGTCCATTGTTGTAATTTGTTTTCGAATGTTGAAACATTTATGAATTGTGAAATCATCCCCGTTCAAAATAGGCCGTTAATAGATTGTGAAACTATCATGATGTCGTTTATTCAAAGGTATTTCCTTTTTCGAATTAAAATCAGAATTTAATTTAAAAAAAGTTTTTTTTAAATGAAAGCTTTGACGCTTATTTTATTGCGTTCTTAAGTGACCGTGAGATGACACAACTAAAGTAACAAATTTTATAATTTTTTTACCAGCACTATGTATCCAAATACAAAATAAGTTTGGATTTATTAAAACTTACATTTTAATTTGATATTTCATTAAATTGACGTCCGTAGAACGATTGACGGGGATTTATTCCAGTCAATTCAAGTTCTTACATCCTAAATAATTTTTTGGGTTTTCAATACATCATAAATTATGCCAACATGCAGCGACAGTTGTCCTTGTTTGAGTTGGTACCCATTTCAAATATTTTGGTTGAGTAGAGAATTATGGTCAAGTTCCTCCTTTTCCAAACGGGAAGAACACCGACCTCAAACCATAGGCGTTTTCACACAAAAGGCCTGTTTCTCAACTGATAGTCAGACCACCCACCTCGAGTGACGGCTTTTCACAACTTCGGTAAGTTTTCACGTTTAATTGAATTCAATGAATTATTCCATGGTTATAACGACGAGAAATTAGCGTGGACTGAAATGAGTGAATTCAACTACATAATGTCATATGTAACAAATTCAAATCATAAAATGACGCACTCTTTGGGAGATGCTTGAGTAGTTAATTGAGGTAATCATTGATGAACAGACTAATAATATTCTGATTAAATACTAGATTCAGAAAACTACTTTGAGTTCATACGTAAAGACTCGATTCAGCTAATTACTAGCAAAAAGTTAATAATTTAACTGAATGCACATGTTCGGAGCAGACCTCGTCACACGTGACTGTGGAGTCGTGGAGTGTAGACGTTGTGGTGCCGTCTGCGGGGTTTAAATACGAGCTGGATCTGGAGTATTGAAAGAAACAAAAAAGAAGAACACTTCATTCTCAATGTAGATATCGGAGTTGGTATCATTCGAGCACGGTGAGTGAAGGTCGTAAGAGTTTAGTGTTGATCATGGTCGTGGGAGATCATTGGTGTACCAGTGTTGGACGCTGACCTTCGAACGGTGATGGTCAAAAAAAGTGAAATACTTATTTGAATTAGAAAGATTTAAAGCTGCACATCGCTGACCAAGTTACATGGTTGTATTATTCCAGCATGATAAATTATAGAAGTCCAAAAGTAAAAATAAATGTTGTGGATTTTCCATAAATTGTTTTAGTATCAACATTCTTAGTATGCAGTGCATGAAAGAGATTTTTTCACTATTATTCTGTTGCTTGAAAAATTCATTTTTTTCTCGTTAAGTATTGATGTCTGTCACTAGGAAAATCTTTGTTGTACATCGCACATTAACAGAGGTGTAAAGTACAAACTTATCACGAAGAAGTGAGAGAAAAAAAGAGTGCTGCCACACCATCAACAATTCGATCATTTGTTTGCTTGAATATTGTACATATGTATTTTCTTTCGATGCACATAATTCCACTAATTACATCTTTATAACGTGCAGACTTACATTTCAGTTGAACAAAGCCTACTTTCAGGACTGCAAGCTAAAACTCGAGGTTATTTCTCATTTAAGGCTGCAGATTTGGAGACTCAAGCTGTAGTGTTTCCAGTTAGTATTTTGGTGAAAGATCTGTCATTTCTATGCGATTATGGTAAAATAAAGCCCATTATTTCTCGAGTGGGTAGCCAGCTTTACAGGCATAGAGCTCACCGATCTATAGGACGGTCGATCCTGGGGAGAAAGATCGCAAGTCGAGTAGCGGAATGACGTCACGGGCTGCAGTCGCTGTGCTGTGACCCGTAGGAGCGATGCGACACTTAGGCTCGTTTTCACTTAGCCGTAGGCCTAGCATTGATGGGTCTATGATTCCGTCACTTATTGCCGCCAAGGTACGCGCGTGTGTTGACCGACGTTAGTGGACGTACGAATGCAAGCAAATCGTTGATTGTGGGTGTGTGTTAGCCTACGAGTGTGTACACGAAGCCGACATGTATACAGGGTGTTCCGGACGCGAGGTACAAAATTGCACACCGAGTAGAAAATGGCAAAAAAAACCACTTTTTCTTGTATGAAATTTTCTGAAAAAGTCGGGTTTTTGAGATATTAACTGTTTATTATTTTAAGAAATGAAATTTAATGACGTCTTACTCGATATTTATTTTGAATTTACTTTACAAAAATTGCTCAAAATGTGTTCCACCCACATCAATGCACTTTTCAAATCTCAGCCTTAGCGACTGCCGGATACTAGGAAACACGTCTGGCATTTCAGGACTCTCACCAGCAGCCACTGCAATTCTGGCATACATAGATCAGCCCCGTGCACACATTCGTATGCTTACACACACATGCATCTACAGTACATGTAGATATACTAATAGGTGTGTGTATGTGTATATGTTTATATCAGGTATTGTGTAATTCGATGGACATATTTTAACCACATACAGAAAAATGTAATATAAAACGATCTTCATGAGTGATAAAAATCTCGAAACTCATTCGTTATCGAGAAATGATGACCTGAAATCTTTTTAGATTCCCATTTAAACAGGCTCACAATGCAGCCAACGAGTAAAATCTATCTTCTTGGGAAGGTTGCTGGCGGGCACTTTGCCTATTCCTACTGGAATCTAAAATTATTTCAGGGTATCAAAGAGTTCTGAGGTTTTTGTCACTCATTAAAATCGTTTTACATTACGTTTTTGTATACACAGTTAAAATATCTGTATCAAATTAATCAACACCCTGTATACATATACGGTGGAGAAGAAAAATGTTGATTTTATTTTTAAACATTCATAACTGCGAATCGCAGAGAAAATGTTTAAAAATAAATTCAACATTTTTCTTCACCACCGTATATGTATACAGGGTGTTGAGTAATTTGATACAGATATTTTAACTGTGTATACCATCGACAACAATACGATTACATTCTTCACTATCGATAACAATGCAAGTGACAAAAGAAGAGCGAACATTCTTTGTCACAATTTTCAATGATATCAAAAATGTCGCAGAAGTCGTTTAACAATCTCGAAGTCATTCGGCTGCGCCTCATTGCAATACTTTTTGGTATTCTTCTTGTGAAACGTGTTTCGAAATTCCTCGGAATTCCTTGTTTCGAAATTTGCTTTTATTGAGTATCGTTCCATGCATGGAAAAATTTGGGATTGTTTTTCGCACAGTAGGTTTGCTAACATTTTTGCCCTGAAAATGATTTCGACATTTTTGATTTCGACTTTTGCGACATTTTTGATAGCATTGAAAGTTGTGGCGAAAAATGCTATAGCTCTTCTTTTGTCAATTACATTGTTGAGGCTCGATGGGAAAGAATTTAATTTCTGTATTTTTAAAGTGAAATTAAATTAAGGACGATCTTATCTAACCTAATAATACCCGTTGTGTGCTTATATATTTATTTATATATAAATTTATTTATTTATTAATATATATATTTGTTTGGTGTCCGCTTCTGAAGAATCATAGGATGTATATTTATTTGTTTGGTTTCCGTTACACTTTCGTCTAAGCTTGCGGTATCGTTGATATCCAATTCGTCAGTGTTACATTAAAAGATCCTTTTTACATGCATTGATATGTTTGAAATTTCATCAGGATTGGTTCGGTTAGGATAGGTTAGGATAAGAAAGGTTAGGATATGTTAACTTAGGAGAGGTTTGATTAGCATAGGTTAGGTTATGGTGCTGGAATTTTTGTACGAGTCCTCCTAGCTTAACGGATGACATTGTCAGTGAAATTTTCACTTGTCCTACAAGTTATATATTTGTTTTGCTTGTCCCTTCGTTAGTCAGTTACCAAGACCGTGACGCTTGATAACTTGATAAGGGTCAACGTAATACAACAATACTATGACTATGTTATGTTAGCTATACAAATTTTCAAACGAGAATTCAAGCTACAAAAGCGACGAAAAGTTAATTTGTACTTTGCGTCATTAATAGCCTGGATAAATGACTGTGGCACAGATACTCTTACACCTAATATTTTAGCTCGATTCAATTACTTCTTCATTCAGTGGTCATCAAGCGACCTAAACCTTCCATTTACCTTGGAAGGAAATCAATTCCCTGTAAGACTGGCTTACGCTAAGACAATGAACAAGCTCCAGGGACAGACTACCAACCAGTTAGGAATTTTCCTACCAGAACCAGTGTTCAGCCACAGTCATATATGTGACATTTTAAGAGTAAAGCGACTCTCAAACTCAGATGTACGCGTTAAAGTTATACCGAGTATCAAACAAGGAGTGAGAGGAGGGCAAATTATAACTATAAATATTGTGTATAAAGAAGTTTTAGGTGTTGTTAACTAAAGGGAAAAGGTTTTATTGTTTTAATATAGCGTCCTTACAAGTTTGGTGTGCCCATTCTTTGCATACACAGTTGAATTGAAAATAAAGCCAGATATTTTTAACTGAAATTTATTCCACTAAAATATAAACATCATGCAAAACCATGACTCGTTTCATTATTTCAATGCACTTTGTCGTGGAAATTTCACAGCTCTCGCTAGTAAATAGGTATAACGGCGCAATAATATATTTTTATTGAAATTCGAAAAAAATAACTACAATTTGCACCTATAAGGTTTAAAAAGACTGGCAATATCATCACTTCCGTAAACCTTGGTGCGTATCAGTGATACCAATATCTGACATAAAGAACGTGCTAATGTAGATTTGACAATATCAATAATCTCATTAAACGGTTTTAACCTGCCTACTAAAATGGATCCAATTAACAAAGAAAGAACAGTTATTTGTTTTCCCAAAGTACATTAGCACTAGAAGTATCCCTCACTGTCATAATTTGATTAATTTATACATTTACATAAAATATTNTTCGAAAAAAATAACTACAATTTGCACCTATAAGGTTTAAAAAGACTGGCAATATCATCACTTCCGTGAACCTTGGTGCGTATCAGTGATACCAATATCTGACATAAAGAACGTGCTAATGTAAATTTGACAATATCAATAATCTCATAAAACGGTTTTAACCTGCCTACTAAAATGGATGCAATTAACAAAGAAAGAACAGTTATTGGTTTTCCCAAAGTACATTAGCACTAGAAGTATCCCTCACTGTCATAATTTGATTAATTTATATATTTACATAAAATATTTATATTCAATATTTATATATATACATATAAAATATATTCACGCCCATATCTTTATCTATTAATATATTTTGCAAATTCAGGGTGGGGCAGAAGTAACTGACCCTTTTAATTGGCAAGCTGAGTAAATAGGAGACCGAAATAAATCATAAAAATGTTTTTTTTTCAAATAAAACAAGTTTCAACTTCAGTTTACCTTTTACTAGCAAATTAAAAGGGCCAGATGCTTCTGGCTCACCCTGTATATCCATATTTATATATCTCTTGTCGGCAACATTCCTAAAAACTGAAATCTATTTGTATTATAGATACGTTTCAAATGATGTAAAAAACCTGAAATCTATTTCCTTTTACATGCAAGGCATCCAAAAAAAATGCGACAATGAAAATCGAATTTGTTGTTCACGAAAATGCCGCTTATCATCAAGAAAAAGATTTGGCAAATTTTCTCAAAAACTACTTGGCAGGTAATAAATAACAAAACGGTTGCTGCTTACTTGGTTGGTCGGTCTCATTTTGACACTCTAAAAGATGCTCAAGTTCGGCTGAAAAAAGTCAGTGATTTTTTCGAGGGATTTTTCTGAAATTTGATCACAGGTGTAAAATGATGCAACAGTTTTTTAGATGTGTTTTTTCGTTATTCTACTAAAAACTTTATTTTGTTCGAAAAATAGAAAAAATACTTATTTCAGAAAATATATCTTCTACAATTTTGAAGTTATAAAGCTGGCAACATGTTTTATAAATAGCTAAATATATTATCTTGAGTTTGGTGGAGTTAGTTTTCTGATATTTTGATTCTTCAAATTTTAGGATTTAAAAAATATCGAATCTTTTTGTTTTTTCGTCTTATGTCTCATTTAATTTTTCCCCCTAAATCGAACATCAAAAGCTGAATCCACCCAATTTGTAGCCTTTCTTAAAAGTCCTATCGATTGATATATTTACCATTTCTGTTCCTCTAAAACTGCGGGAAAAGATTTATTCCAAACGTCAACAACATAGGTTTCAGGAGAGCCTTCCAAACTCGGTGCGCTGAGTGGTCTGCTGCTCAACCTAGCTCAGAATTTGTTCGCTGTGTGTGTCAGAATGCTTTGTTTTCCTTCCAAAGCATATGAAACGTGAGCTGTATGGGTAACTCTTGCCTGCTGAACGCTCAAACATGCTTCGTCGTCAGGGGGTTAAAGGGCGGGAGGGGCTTAACGAGCTAGGGGACCGGCTGGATAAAAACTCAAGTCTGTCATTTTCCAAAGGATTTTTCAGAAGTTTTAACCATAAGTGTTAAATGATGGAACAATATTTTTTGGATTCGTGTATTTTTCTCGTAGTTTTATCAGAAAATATATTTGAAAACGCAAAAAAACGGATTTTGGAAATTGTATGTCCTTCAATTTTGAAATTACAGAACCGGCCACATGTTTTTTAGATAGCTAAATATATTATCTAAGGAAACATTGGAATGAAACTTCGAGATTTTGATTCGTTGAATTTTGTATTTTTTTCTAACAATCAAAATTTTTAATTTGACGTTTTTCCTTACAATTTTCAAACTTAACTGTTTTTCGAAAAACTCATGAACCAATTGTTAGCTCTTTCAAAGCCCAATCGATTGATATATTTGCCATTCCTGTGCCTTTAAAATTGTGGGAGAAGTAACATTTTAAATGTCCACAAGTTCATGTTTTCAGGAGAGCCTGACAAACTCATCACTTGGCCGCATGATGATGTGAGTGACTGGCCTTTCGAACGAACTCACTTTCGAACGAAGTGTAGCAGACGAACGAACTCACTTACAAAGAAGTGAAGCATATCATTAGATTTTGAAAAATGTCTCAATAATATAAGCTAGCAAACAAAAAATTGATTGTTTTCGATTTAGGGGTACAACTAATCGGCTGGCCTTTCGTAAGTTGTTGCAGACGAACGAACACACTTACAAGGAATAGAAGCATATCGTTAGATTCGAAAGAAAATTATTTATAACAAAAGCTAATAAAACAGAAAATTGAGGTTTTTCGGAATTTGAACCCGAACTTCATGAACTTCCTTAGTTAATGACCGTATCTGTGATACGAGTTTCACCAGTGTACATTAACAAAAATATTTAAAACGTGGGTACAATTAGGATGAATATTTTTGTTTTTCATCCACATCTGCAAGATTTATTTAAATGAACAATCAAAATCTGATTACGCAACGAAGGAAACTCATTTTTGATGGGCTTCTCTATCAATCATTTTTTGTGTCGACATTTCACATGGGTATTACGATACCAATGTGTAATTATCAACAAAGGATGTGAACGTTAAGATATTTTAAAAACCAATGTCCAACATTTCATGTTTGAACTTTATTGGAAAAACTGATTTTCTTTTCTTATTAATTATAATCATCAAACGAACCAATGGTGCTGTGACTGGGAAGATGTCTTTGATATATTGAAGGCTGATATCACACATCATATCCGACTGCCTTTGTGTTTTTCAACGCGTGTGAGATATTTCGTAACTGGCAAATTGACAGGACGTGGTCTCCACCTGACACCAGCCCCTGCAGGTGCAGTAGGGCATGAACTTTTATCTCACGGTTGATTTGAATTGGTTTTACATACTTTATCGAAGACTTGAACACCTATTCTTGAAAAGAATGCGTAGAAATCTGTGGCTGTTGTCAGGGGATTTTCAAAATTACTTGTACGGTCTAAATTCCTGTATATATCTGAACGGGTCAGTAGTTTGCTTAAGTCGCAACTTGATTAAAAGCTTAAAAACGAAGAAAATTCCAAGGAACTTAATCATATTTAATTGGAAAACGTTTCGGAGTCCAGCTCCATCATCAGTTCAAAAATACAATTCATTCTGTCTGCAATAAAAGAAACAAAAATGTTGTAGACCGTCATTAAAACAGATCACGAAAACAAAAACAAAAATAAAAATAAAAGCATGTCATAAAAAAGGAACAAAATTGCTATTTAGTTACTATTTGCAATAGGTATGAACTATCGGTATTGTTGATGGCCTGTTTGCGTTTAAAAATATATAACGACTCTAAGATCCTCAGGTCATATGAAGTTGAAGCGGAATCTAAGATTTTGAAGTCTTTGGAGGATATCGGTACGTTGCATTGNACGAGCAGTACAGATTGTCTTTGTTTTCTCTAATAGTTTGCGAAACGTATTTCTTAGACAGAAATTTCATAATTTGTGAATTGACGACACCCAAAGGAAAACCGTTAGTTGTAAAATATTTGCGTAAAAATTCAAATTCACAATGAACATTTTAGATGGTTGAGCATATTCAAAAATGTTCATTGTGACTTTGAATTTTTACGCACATATTTTCCAATTAACGGTTTTCCTTTGGGTGTCGTCAATTCGCAAATTAAGAAATTTCTGTCTAAGAAATACGTTTCGCAAACTATTAGAGAAAACAAGGACAATCTATACTGCTCGTTCCCGTATTTTGGAGCGCCCTCTGAGAAATTGTCACTCGAGATAAAATTATTGTGTGAAAAATACTTTCAAAACCTTCAGTTATGCGTAGCTCTAGTTAATAATTTTAAGGTGGCTTCGTTTTTCCGGTACAAGGACACGCTTCCGGTAAAGATGCGGGCCTCTCTGATTTATTCTTACAGTTGTGTGCAGTGCACATCATCGTACGTCGGCAAGACGTCACGCAATTTTTATACCAGAGTGGCCGAACATCGCGGTAGAAGCTGCCGTACTGGAAACCAATTAGCTCACCCCTCTCACTCCGCAATACGCAATCACGCAGAACAATGCAACGTACCGATATCATCCAAAGACTTCAAAATCTTAGATTCCGCTTCAACTTCATATGACCTGAGGATTTTAGAGTCGTTGTATATTTTTAAACGCAAACCGGCCGTCAACAATACCGATAGTTCATACCTATTGCAAATAGTAACTAAAAAGCAATTTTGTTCCTTTTTTATGACATGCTTTTATTTTTATTTTTGTTTTTGTTTTCGTGATCTGTTTTAATGACTGTCTACAACATTTTTGTTTCTTTTATGGCAGACAGAATGAATTGTATTTTTGAACTGATGATGGAGCTGGACTCCGAAACGTTTTCCAATTAAATATGATTAAGTTCCTTGGAATTTTCTTCGTTTTTAAGTTTTTAATTAACTAAATTCCTGTATTGTGCATTTCACTGATTTTTTCACATGTTCGTTTTTTTGCCGTTAGTAGTGCCTGGTGAAAGTGAGTTTGTTTTGCTTCTGTGATTTTGTTCCGAATCATTTTTCTAGCTCCTTATATTTCTTGTACAGAGTATTGTTTGATCTATCGTTTCTGTAGTCTCACTGGTAAGTTTTCTTCATTCTGCTCAGCTCTTTAATTCCGTCAGTACTCCAAACAGCGCGTTTTGGCATAGTTTTTTTTTGGGTGATGTAAGGTGTACAATACTGTACACTCATTGAGAGCTATAGACTGGAAAAACTCTCGTTGAAGATTGAAACTTGTATGTCAACATCGGCGGATTGTATCATGTTCTGAAATTCTGCGGAGCTATTTAGCAGTTTTCCATGAAATAGTTTCACTGAGTAGTAACTTTTTACGCAGCAAATCATATAACTACGTGTAGTTTTTTCCTTATAGAAGACGACATTGCTGTTCTGAGAATCGCTTTAGGATTATTTACGATTTCCAGATCGAGGAGAGTTGTAGAGACTCGAGTAATACGAGTTGGTTATTTGACCATTTGGAATAGGCTTATTTTCTACAAGAGTTTTCTTGGCTCATTGTTTTATTCGTCAAGTCGACTTTAAAATCACCGAAAACAAAGAATACCTTGTGTGTCGATAAAAATTTCTTTAAGAGTTTTCTCAATAAACTCTTGTGTTGGGTGCCTGTAAAGGCTACCGACAATGATGGATTTATGTGTCTTTATTTGTGCTTTCAGCCAAATCATTTATGTGCCTCCGCAAGCTTCATTCGCTAGAGGCATAATGCAGGTTTTATTGTTTTTAGTTATTGGCTCTATTTCCAAACTTAATATATTGAATCTAATTTGAACCCTAATTACTTCCGATGGGTTATACAACACAATTTGTACTAGCATGTGGAAGTCTCTCCTGGCAGAGGAAGTCTTCATTGCATCATCTTAGAGATCAGCAGTTGACCTCAAGTGAATGAATATTTTAAGAAGCATTTGAGCTGTCCCTGCTCTAACGTTGTCACAGACATTGCCGACTGGCGGTATGGTCTGGCGGTATGTATCCAGGTCGCACCACAGAACAGAACTTGTGAAACTCTTTATTTTCTGTCATATTAGAATTAGAACTCATATTTGAACTTAACATTTTTTTTCCAGTTGATCAGCTATTTCTTTTCTTTATCTTCTTGAGAAGTGCATAGTGTATGCAGTATGTTAAATCTATATTGGGAAGTTTTTTTCACGTAACGTACTTTAATTTAATTAAAAGAGGGTCGCTGGCACCAGAGACTTTAGTCTCAAATTTTATGAGCATGAGTGAAGTTTGATTTATCCTATGAACTAATGGATGGCTTTGGCGCGTAAACCGTAGCCTCTACGTCCACCCCTACTTCTTCTATCAACAGTTCCTTGGTAACACTGACCGAGTTTCTAGGCACATGTTTCTGTGTGGTTCGTGCGAGTCGTAAGGTTAATAAAGACGACACCATCAATTTTTGCTCGGTAATTTATTGGGGTGGGAGGCAAGTACGGAAATGGAAGCAGCACACACGGGATGGGCACTCAACCCCGTTAATATCTCGACAAGGACTTCGACTTGAGCAACATGTTACGGTATTAATAACATTCACTGGTGACTCGCACTTGACCACTTTAAAAGTTGAAATCTGTCCCCTGAATAATTAGCCCTCAGATAATGAACAATGAAAACACAGCCCTTGATAATGAGCCATGAGAAACTGAACAATGCAGCCTTAGCTCTGGAAAATGAAATAACGTCCGTCTCCTTTCGACCAAGTCCTAGCTCGTGACCAGAACCTAAGTGACTTTTCCTCCCACTCGCGACTGACCGCGTCCTCATGCTTCTCTCGTCTACGTGGGTCCTCAATGATCTTCAAGTAAGAGACTCATAGTCACACCCAAGAAGTGGGGGTAGGGGGGTGGACGAGTAAGGGGTGGGACATCTTTGAGCTGTCGCTCTGCTTTACCGAACCATGGTAAATCCAAAAAGGTCGGCCAGGGACGAGAGATGGCTTTCTCTCCCATGGCTTTATGGTCGATGCCGAATTCGTCGTAGTTTTTGGGCGGCCTGCTCGAAGCAAATGAGAGCGGCGGTTTCCACTTTTATGACATCGTCATAAACTTCGATCTATCTTCTGGCTCTTGCTTGTAAACGCACACGCAGCCCAGATCTAATTGTTTCCACGGCCATTAAACACACGTAATTCTTATTAGATACACCCAGGTTAAGCCTCCTGTTAGCATGAACAGACACAGAATAAATACGTTTAATTCAATAGGAACTAAAAAGTCCTACTTCGTTTTAATGGTGGTTGTGCAATTTTCTTCACTGTACATAGTTGGTGCTATCGCAAAAGAAAAGGATTTTATTGACAAAAATAGTGGGTCTAAAAAGATAATGCAGATGCCGAGCCTGAGGTATCATGTTACCTGACGATACTGACAGTAAATCTGAGAGAGCCTGAAAATCAGAAATTTTTAAGTAACCAATTCATACTCCTGATAGGTTGGTAGCTACTGCTTTTGACTGGAGGGCCTTACGCTGTGTTCACACTGCTTACTCAAACCATTAATGTATGCATAAAAAATTACCTGTGAATAAAATTAAAGATACTGTTATCCAAAAAAGACAACAGAAATACAGTATAACATACTGAAACCCAATAAAATCTAGTGAAACCCAATAAAACCCTGAAAAAAACAGGTGTACTGCTTTTTTAAATTCGTGTTTTTTCCAACCCTGGTCCTACAAGTACCTGCGATAAAAATATTTCTGTACGAGTTTCACC
>JACJUY010010884.1:9409-19976 GCA_014220935.1 Platorchestia sp. MABIK
TGTTCTATGGAAGAAAATTAAAAGTCCCACGACCAGCTCACATTAGCCATCAATTTATTGCAAATAGAAAACGTTTTTGATTTCGTCGCAGACCATCTCCCGATTTACTGCTGTCCTTATTTGTATTTAATTTGCGATTGAACTATTTATAATTTCTTAATATGAAAATATGGTGGCGTAACTCGTGAGCGATATTGAATGAGATAGCCTTTATAGGAAAACACAGAATGGAACGAACAAAATTAACGGATTTTTATTCACTTCTTCCCCCTCAGAGGGACAAAACCATTGCATCCATGGAAATTAGCACTCCCTGGGGTAGGCCTGGAGCTGAGAGTTGGGTAGGCCTTCCTTTCGTTGAAATGGAATGTCTTTATTATGTTATGGAACAAATTTTTTTCGGTTCACAGGTGTCCTGTTTTCAGCACCTACCACATTCTTCTTCAACTTTGATCTAGTTCCGTAATATTTTTTCTCATCTTACTGTTTCTATGCCCTTTTTGTAGAGATTCTGAGTTCCCTTAACTCCGTACTAAATAGTGCCTTCCTCCTTCCTCTCTTTGGATCGCCTTTGTTGCGGATAGGGAGGCTTAAACTAACTAATAATCTAATCTAATTACGTCTATGACGGAGTCTTGTGTGGGAACAAATCTTGTGCATACATTCCCCGTTGTGTCAAGTTCATGTTGAAAGATTTCTAACTTCCTTTGATTGAACTTCGTTGCGGTAGGGAGGCTTGTACTACCAATAATCTAACCTTAAAATTTTTTGTTTAGGTTGTACCAACTTTTTTTTTCGGTCCATTGCTATCCTGTTCTCTGGAACCTTACATATTCATGGTAGCTTTTTAATTACAAACTTCTTACCTTGATGCTTCCATCCAAAACATAAATGGAAACACACCTCGTGCATAGATTTCCTGATTTCTTATTTCCACACCGATTGGTGCCTTCTTCCTTCCTTTTTATGAAACACCTTTTTTGTGGAGAGGTGCTGAAATGATGTCATATTCTTCTAGATTTTCTGCGTTTTATCGTTTACCATATAATCTTAACAGAAATGTGANCCTCGAAAATAACAAAATATTTACTAACATCCAGTGCGGTTTCAGGAAGAATCGAGCAACTGTAGACCATCTCGTGAGGTTCGATACCTATGTGAGAAGATCGTTTGCCGAGAATAAAGTGGTTCACGCTGTATTTTTTGATTTGGAAAAAGCCTATGACACGACCTGGCGAAACGGGATATTACGAGACCTTGCAGCTGCAGGAATGCGAGGAAGACTACCAAGGTTTGTGAAAGAGTTCCTCAAGGGTCGGACATTTCGAATGAGAGTGTCTAGGGAATTGTCTTCCTCCACAGTACTGGCCACTGGAACGCCGCAGGGAAGCACTCCCATAATTCCAAAGGTAATTAATTTCTCCGACTCTCGGTAATTCTGGTCTCCATTGGTGAGTCGCTTTCGGGGCGTCTATACATGAAATACGTTGGTGATTGTAAGAATAAATCCATTGTGAGGGGATCATGGTTCCGGGACTTGTATATGTAGTGAGACTAAACTCGTGGCCCCGAATGTCCTGCTGGTGGAAATATTTAATTATTTGGACGTCAGTTAGCTGGGCTGTACGCCCACCCTAGTTGTTTGGATTGAATGGAGAAACAAAGTGAAAGTATTGGGAGTACCGTGCATAAATGAACGAAATTTGGTCATGGGCGGAAACAGTGAGATTTGAACTTCGATAGAGATATCAAGTCGTGATGGTGAGAAAATACTTTGGGAGCTTACCAAAGCGACAACTAAATAGTCACTGACCGAAGTTGTCGTTAACCGAGTTCATTATTATTACGATGCAGACGATGATACTCCTCCCACAATTTTGAAGGTACAGAAATGATTTATATTTATATCATTCAACAGCATTTGAATTGAGATACAAAATGGATGAATACGTTTTTTGAAAAAAGATAAAATTTTAAAATTATTTGAGAAATGAAATGTGAAAATATTAACATTTTTTTGAAAAAAAAACTCCTAAAATTATACGAATCAAAACAACTCAAAATCAATCCAGTTGCGAATTAGATAACACATTAAGCTATCTAGAAATAATGTTGCCAGTTCTGTAACTTCAAAATTGTAGGAGATTAAATTTCGTAATATTTATTTTTTACAGTTTTTTCGAGAAATTCAAATTTCTAATAAAAATACAAAATAGATTCGAAACAATAAAGAATTATTGCATAACTTCCTAACTACGGTGAAGATATCACAAAAACATGTAGGAGAATGAATTCTTATAGACCAAAAGTCCAAAACAGTCCCCATAACTATAAGCAAAAATTTCATTCTACTGGTGCTCTACATCAGAGAGGCAACTAATAGTAACAATAGAGTACTTTCAATAATCATAATTTGAAATCGAGATTTCTTAACACTAGCCAGCTTTGGCGGCACGACCAATCACGACGAAGGCATCCAGCAAAATGCATCTTAATTTTTCCAATTCATCGATGCGGCTGAGTAGAACGCGTCACCGGAACACAAGCTATAGTAACAGGAAGCAAATTTTCGGATACAAAAAAAGTTCACTTTTGAACAAATTCTCTCTATAGCAAGAAACCGATAAATGTGAAAATAAGGAGTAAATTGAAATTAACAATGAAGTTAAAATTGAACCGAAATTATGTTGAAAAGCATGGGAGTTAAATAAGGAGAAAATCAATAAAACTTGTTGGTAAAGAGAGAATGCATTTTTGTTAAGACAAGGCAGAAAAAATTATTCGTACAATATGAAATAAACACAGAATCATTTTACAATACTTCGTAATATACCCCTTATTCACATGCTAATAACTTTTAATTGTTTTACGCATCGAATTATGAAATAATCCCATCTTCTGTGTCTTTCTTCCTCAGACCTAGAATGCATTTTGGAAAATCCTAATACAAAATTAACTTTCAAACAACTCCACAAATTTCAGAAGAGTTTAAAGGCCCTATTAGATGGGGCAATTATTGCTCCTGGCAGCAGCGACGAGTGCCTCTAGGAGCGACTGACTGCAGTTGCTGGACGAGTTCTGGTTTCCGCGCTTGTTCAGAAACCTCCAGCAGCTCCAGTGCTTCCACTTATAGGGGAATTACCCTAGTCTAGGGTAATCAAACCCCTCCTAGGGTGCGGTCTAGGGTAAAGAGAAAATATGCAAAATCTAGAGTAAAATCTGTATTTCAAATCTATCTTATAAAAATGGTGAAAAAATATAGGAGATTGTCATCACCTATAGTTGAATAACCCAAATAAGAATTAATTTCGCAGAAGCCATTAATTCAAGGAAGAGACGTACCAACATTTGCTTGGTAAATATAGCACAAGTTAACGTGCTTCATACCGGTACTGAACAAGTTGCGATTCTTTTCGCAATGAGCAGCGTGTAGTTTCTTTACAAGCTTTGTGTTTGACGATTGCTGGAGCAGTAGGACGCACTCACACTTTACTTTGAGTTGTCGTTTAGCGATCCAACTCAGGTTGAATTTCATTGCCAATGCTTTAAACAACCAGCTAACCAGTGATTATTTGGAGTTTTTTGATTACAACTTGGGGAAATTTAACGCATTTATTGCTGCAAAAGAGAAAGAGATTTGTTTACTAACTGTAGATGCATCTTGGTTGAAGCAGTTTTACTAATCCATGAAAGGTTTTCCGTCTACAATTATTTACATGACCTCGTACGCTGTCTAAATCTGCGCAATACTTCAATATTGACTCCAAAATCTTTGTCAAATACAGGGTGTTTCAGAACACGCGCTAAAAAATGAACACCAAGTAGAAACTGGCCAAATAAACACCATTTCTTCTAATCAGGTTTTTAGGATATTAGCTTCTTATTGTTTTAAAGTATGAAATGTAATTACACAATGACTCGCAATATTTATTTTCAATTTACGTTACAATCAATTTTATTCTATGAGAGTTGACAATAATAAAATTTAGTTTTAGTGATATTTGATAAAAAAAATTTTGCAAGAAGGCCACATGCTCTGCATGTGGCCTTCTCCACCCATTCTACTTGTTTATACTACATCCACTAAATCTGAGGAAGATCTCGTGGCCAGAATTGCATTGGCTGCTGGTGAGATATCTGAAATACCAGACGTGATTTCTAGTATCCAGCAGTCGTCAGGGCTAAGATTTGAAAAGTGCTTTGATGTAGGTGGAACATATTTTGAAAAATTTTCTAAAGTAAAGTCAAAATGATAATTGCGAGCAGCTGTGTGATTCCATTTCATTCTTTAAAACCATAAACAGGTTATGTCTCAAAAGCCCAAACTTTTTTTTCGGAAAATTTCATTGAAGGAAAAGTGTTTATTTGGTCATTTTCTACTTGTTGTGCAATTTAGTACCTCTTGTTCTAAAACTACCTGTATATTAAACGAAATTCCTTGAATGAATAGTATGTCGAAAAGAACTGTCTTGAGGAAGAGTAACATAAACATTACTTGGATGAACAACTATCACCAGACATATCAGCCGTTAATTACTAGGAAACAGTGTTTAGCAATGAAAATACCAGTGGGCATACATGTTATCCAAATCTTAAAAGTGAAGTTTCAACGTTGTTCTCCCTCCCATTTTCATATGCTTTCGTTAAATGTTTCTTTAGCCAATTAAATTTGATTAAAACTTTACAAAGAACCCATTTGTAGAATGAAACTGTGCGTTCGTTGTTTGATGCATGAAATGGATCACCTTAAAGCAGGGTCTCCAAACATTTTAATATAACCGCCACATTTTATATTTCCAAATTCATGTTGGCCGAAGGAATGAAAAATGAAGAAAACAGTACCTGTAATTGAATTTCCTCATATATTATTTTTTTAAGGGCACCACACGGTCTTGTTTGGCGCGCCGGATGAAATTATGTGGAGGGTCGGTTGTGGCCCAAGAGCCATAGTTTGGAGACCCCTGCAAGCTTAAAAGAATCTAGCTAAACTGCATCTAATTTTCCACTTAATATTAGTCTAATATAGGCTATTAATGAAACAAATGTAATGCTACGCACGCCGAACCTTCAGCGAGGCCAGTACCGTAGACATATAAAATACGGAAAGCTTGATAACGTTTTTATTATGTTGTAGACTGTAGTTATGTACTATGCATTACCAGAACTTTTTTTTATGTGAATTGCATAGCTTCCTGGGGATTAAAAATTATTCATATTAAGTTAGGCTTTCTCTTATTTTGAACAGCTTGATCTAAGGCTATACATAACAACGCACGTAGAGTTCATTAGTTTTTTATTTATTTTTGATTGGCCAGACTCAAACGACGAGAGAGAAAAAATATAACATAGGTTTGCATTTTCAACCAAAATTTTGTTTTTGTTTTTATAATTATTATGGATGTACGGTGAACACTGGCTATGTAAACCTGAACTTCAATTTTGTCGACCACGGTGCTTGTGTGTTTGTTTGAGTTGTTGATCGGTCCATATTTGGAAATATCTTTTGTAGTTTTAATAGAAGGGCGTTTTTTATACACATTTCCATAATGAAGGTCTTCAGATCATTCATTTATTAATAAACGAATGCCCAGAAACTTTAAAAAAGCTGTCAACTGTCAATGTGGCGTAATTAAGGGCAAAGCCAATAGTATTATTAAAGACTATACGGTAATTATTATATTGCCCTCATTTATATTTTCTAGGGTACAAAAGGGGCATTCTAGGGTAAATTATGTGCCAACCTAGGGTACAAAGATTGATGAGCGTAGAAGGCATGGTAGACGAAAGGAGGTAGCGGCAAACCAGTCTTTTATTGAATCGTGTTGCGTGCGGGTGACGTCATGGCATCGCACCAATAGCAGCGCTTAGATTGTATTTGGCAACACTGCTAACCCGAAATCGGGCATCACTGTTAACCTTACTAGTACGACAATCTGGCAGTGCCGTGCAAACGAAGTGTTCACGAGTCGAGTGAAATGCTATGTCGCCACCTCACGTTGAATTAAATAAGTGTTCCTTAATTTAATGTCAGAATTATTCTAAAAATCTACCTAAAATATTTTAATGTCCTGGTTTTAATCTTAAAGAATGGATTGCGCCGAGTTGAAATGTCCAGTTGAATAATTTTAAAAAGTCTCATTTATGTTAGCAACCGCCATTTCAAAACGAACGACTACCGATGAATCCTATTGGCATTTAAGACGCACATTTCAATGAAAAGTGGTGTTGTGCTGTTCTTTCATGATCACAGGAGTTTGGAACTGGAAGGTAAGAAATTGAACTTTGAATTTTATTTGAATGTAATTTAAAAAGGATTGCTTATAACTGATTTTTTCACATGATGAAGTTGCATCTCTCTATCAAAGCTTTGAAACCAGATACAGTTAGAACAGTTCAAATTTGACACGCGAGTTCCACGGGAAAATGCTATTGATTCGCCTGAAATGCAAAATATCAAGGAAATAAAATAATAGGAATATGATGTGCTACAATTCAATGCTTATTAATGACATACTGCTTAATTTTTAATTTTTTTCAATAACTCAGAGCTTTTCATTCCAAAAAGGTAACCTAAATCTTGTGGTAGGGTGCTATCAGCTTCAATGGTATCTAAATTTCTGTGTGTAAATGAATCTGAAAGAGGGATGTGATGTCAAATTTTACCAGGTTTACAATAAAAACTTCACTAGCATTGTTAAAAATTTGATCTCTGCATTATGTTGAAATTAGCAAGTAGTAAGCTTGGAACCTACAGTGCTACGCTCGAAAGCTAGTTTGGACTGCCAGACTGTAAAACTTGTGTTCAATATTTTAATTCATCTTCACAATAGTTCTTGTTTTTGTTGAGGAGCCTACCTTATCTGAAGTTATTAGATTAATTCATAATAACTTCCTCCCTTGTAGCTAAAATTCACGTGTTTCAAACCGTCAAACCTAAAATTCAAATCTTCATTGCGTCCTGATGTTAGTAATAAGGCATTTGGAAAACCATTTTACTAGATGAAATGGATCTGGCTTGATTGATTGGAATAAAGCATCCCCCTGTTTACTGAAGAGATGCAAAATCTTGTCTATGGTTTTCCATAAGAAAGGGCTACTTTTTATGGCAATGTTTTTTTGCAAATGATTCTGTTCCAAGACATTTTGGAAATGCATTTTTTAAGATACTCAACTGTCCTTCAGTGCTTACCATTTACGGTGTTCTATTTGCTGTTATCAATATTTTTGAGATACATGGTGCAAATTAATGTTGCTCCTCATAAATTCATTGTCAGTGCTACAAAAATCTGATCTGCAGCAACAAAGCCGTGTTCGAAAAAAGCATGCCTAATGTATTCTTATTTGGATTGTATTGTAATAAATACATTAGACAAATTTAAATGTAATGTATATATAACAAATGATTGTATTCTTGTTTTGCTCTCCTTTCGTGTTTCGTATAGAAGTAAAATGAGTCTGATAATCTACTAAGGAATATGTACTAGCAAAAATAAAATTTAGAATATTCTCCAGTTTAAGGGTTGATTTTCTTTACTTGTCATTTTTTATGAGTCTCACTAAATTGGTATTTATATTTTTTAACTTGTTTCAGAGTTTAGGTTAGCTGACATTGGGATGATTGTTAAATGCCACAGATAAATTGACTTCTATTACACAACAGTAACCGTTGAAGAAAAATTGTGAGAACCAGCTTAAGTGTGTTAACTTATTTGGTTACAGTGCTATGTACAGTACTTCTCTACCTTATTTGGTTGTACTTGAAGCTATGTACAGTTTTTCTCTACCTTATTTGGTTGTACTTAGAACTATGTTCAGTACTTCTCTACCTTAGTTTGTTGTACTTGAAGCTATGTACAGTACTTCTCTACCTTATTCGGATGTACTTGAAGCTATGTACAGTACTTCTCTACCTTATTTGATTGTATTTGAAGCTATGTACAGTACTTCTCTACCTTATTTAGATGTACTTGAAGCTTTGTACAGTACTTCTCTACCTAATTTAGTTGTACTCGAAGCTACATATGTACAGTACTTCTCTGCCTTATTTGATTGTACTTGTATCTATGTACACTACTTCTCTGCCTCTTACTTTTATTTCCATTTTTTTTCCCTTGTTTTTTCTCTAATATTTTTCACAGCTCTTTCATGATTTTTTCCCCTGTCTCTTTCTCCCTTGAGGCTCCTTTTATTTTTATATTCTGTATTACACTGCAGTTTGTCATTGTCTTCATTTCCTTGTGTATGCATCTCAATACTGCTTCATATTCAGCATCATCTCTCTTTACAACTGACCCCTTTTATTAAATACTCTCTCCTGCATCTCAATTCATCATATTTGTACCAACAGATTTCAATCTGTACCCTCACTAGCACAACTGAAATGTGTGCTTATTGAGCCAAAAACTAATTCAAAAGCTGTTAGCGTGAGAAGTTTACTAATTTTTTCCACCTTCCAGGTACCGGATGACAGTGAAATAATTTCTACGTCATCGAGGTGGATGAAGAGGAGCTTAGCTGCTGTGATATTCAACTGAACCACCAATGTTGGAGGAATTTTTGCCTATGTGGCAGTGGAACATGCTGTCACTATATCTCCGATTCTCTCGCCATGAAAACAGACATGCATCACCAGCAGCTGAAAAAACTTCTTTGACTCACTGCACTATAAGTTGTTCCATTTTGAGTGAGCAAGATTTCTGTCTCCATCTGTTTGTATTGTTTTAAAAGTATATTCAGTCAGATGATTCGCACAAGGGACTTGAATTTTGCAGTAAATCTTTAGTGCCATTAATTGTTATGAGAGGGACTTGCAGTATCTGTTGAATCAAATTAGTCACTAGCCTGGCTTCATAAAAAATGTTTGTGAATTAATTCATAATAACTGCACTAAACCTTCCACCTACTGTTATCAAATAATAATGTACTTAATAAAATTTTTCTTCAGATGTAGAACATTAGAGTAAATCAGAGCTTACAATAGACCTCTGCAGAGTACCTGTTCTGAAGATAAACATGATAAAGTGATGCACAAGTAATTCACCGCACTTCTCTCCTGAGTCCTTGTTCTCATGTTGTTCTCGAGTGAAATAAGATAAATTTTGTTGTATCAAATTATTCCGTTTATTTTAAAGGGTTTTTGGAATTTAATTACATAGGTGTATGCTATTGGCAATGGTATTACGGACACATTGGGCAGATATGTTGAAGAGCAGCTGTTTGAATACACTTTTGTGTGCATAATAAATTTATGCCTATAGTTCCGGTACTTCATTAGAAGCAATTATGAGTGGGTTACTGTTTCCTCCTGTAAATCCCATAACTTTCATGTGGTTGTATGTACAGCAGCACTTCATACATTCCGATTCAAATATAACAAAGCTTAATTTGAGTCTTAGTGTTACTCACTCGACTACTCAGCGGTAAGCCCAATTTGAACCAAAACCTACATTTGTACTAATATACCTGAGCACCACTCGCTCTCAGCTCTGTAAGTGGTGTTAATTAAGCTTCCAATGACTGCTAATGAACAACCACTTAGTCTTCGACTTGCGCTAGCCTTATTTTGATAGTGTGGGGTGAATTTGAGGTTGTAATGTGTTATATTGTATCAGTTTGCTATGAACCTTTTTTTGTCTGTTTATATTTAAGGCTGTGAACTATCATGTCGTTCAATGTTATCTAGTTTAAAACACATTAACGGACGGTAGTGCAAGGTGTATTTGTTGATTTGGCTCAGTGCATTGCTAGGGTGAAGCGTTATAAATAAGCATTACTATCTACGCGCTACACATAATTGTTATCCTTGTTTTTTTCTCGTAATTGAAACTCTGTAGAAAAAATGAATTGTATTTATTCATTGAAACCTTAGCACTCCTATGACATATGCATTACTTTGATTTCGAAATGAATTATTTGAAAAAGCTTTAGACTGGCTGTGAAAATACTTACGTAACAATAGTTATGCTCACCTTTCAAGTTTTACCTTCTGAGGCTTATGTTGGAATAAGTACACTTCCTGGCAGTCTCGACAAAGTTAACGTACTCTTTAAGAAGTTACCTGCATAGAGTGTTGTCTTGTTATTAAATAACGCAGTTCGCTTCTGAAGATTCCGCTGAATTTACTTCTGCTTGATAATCAGACAATTGTGAGTAAAAACTATTTTACTGTTATGAATGATTGATTTCGAGCACGATTCCCATAGTTGGTGAAAGATGCGCCGTAAGCTTCCCACACGCACTGAGCTATAAAAATCGGTACCAAAATAGTGAGTTTGACCTTAACTGGTCTCTCTAATGTTTATCTCTATAGTCCATTATGCTTCATATTTTCCTTTTTGATTTTAACTGTTCATTTTCCTTTTATTTAATTTTTCTTTACTTACTGGTATGCAGAGCACTATTCCTGATGTTTGAAGTTAGCGTTATGCATTAGGAGTGCCACCGTTTGAGCTCTGTGAGGATTAATAAGTCATTATGTTCGACTAGTCCTTACCTAGATTTGAATACTCAGTTTTATGTTGTCTTGTGAGTACATTTTGGAACTTATTTTTTACCGAGCCATTTTTCC
>JACJUY010010885.1:0-22791 GCA_014220935.1 Platorchestia sp. MABIK
AAATGAGCACAAACGAATACATTTTTCAACTAAGAGTTACGAGGATTGTGTTCTCTTAGTAACTTATATCCAAATGCACTGTCAAAATCAGATTAGGCAGAACTAAGGAACTCATTTTGATGTGCTTTTCTGTCCATCATTTTTTGATTCGACATTTTACACGGGTATCCCAATACCAATGTGTTATTATCAATTAAGGATGCTTTTAGGTTAAGGTGTTTTAAAAACCAATGTATTGATAGTTTATGTTTGTACTCTATTGGAAATTAATGTTTTTTTTTATGCACCGATGAAGGCCTACGACAAAGTTTGACGCAAGTTGAGGAAGTCCCTCCGTTGGTCTTCGATTGATGTTAAGAATGATTTTAAGTTATAATCAAAAATTTAAAATTGACTTTCGAGTTAGAATGCAACACTGCTGTCACACTAACCTGAAAGTGACGTCCCCGCGGTGGTTGCCCGGCGTCCACAGCGCCGTGACTCGCTTCTTGCCGTCTGCGCTGTTGTGGGACACCGCTCCCTGAAGCACAGAGGTGGCGTTCAATGCATTATGCTGAGATCAAAATGATGAAAAGTACTCATTCTTTGACTGGCATTTACTGATGTATTTTATTTTGTTCCAGGTGGAACTATGCTTCTTTTACCGCGTTTAATATGATTAAATGTAATATTCTTTTCTTTGATTCACCTTATCAGACTTGTCTCTAAATCAGTCAACACGACAACAGCTACACCAAAACAAAATACATGAGTACTGGGCAGTCAAACAATGAGTATATTTTTTGAGATATTCGAAAGCAAAGTAGCTAAATTGCATAATCTTTCCCGAGTAACTTTGGGACTCCGTGTTACAGAACTTAATATTAATTACATAATTTAAAACAATTTGCACAAATTTTTGTTCGGTTATAAACATTGATTGCATATTTATCCGACGTTTTGATTGAGTATTATTATTATTTATTATTCCTACAAAGCTTATCAGTTTCTGCCTAGTAAGACGATCATATCTAAGAAATTTAGTGAAGTTGAAGTAACCCCACATTTTCAGTCTCTGTTGGCTCAAAAAAAGCTAGAAAAGAGAGAAATTCAAAGCAAAAATACTTGAACAGAAGTTCTAAACGAGAGAAAAAAGAAGTAGAGAATGGAGAGCTAAGGCCAGTTATCATACATGTAAATCTACCAGAAACTGCTCCAAACATGGGTTATCACAAACGAACGGTAGTTGCTCAAGATACACTGACGAGGAGGAACCTCATTAGAATCCCCCTCTCCCCCCGAGTATAACTCAGGAATCCTACGTATTCTCGACGACGGTTTTCAAGTCCCCAAGATGGACTAAAGGATAGTCCTCTTCCTAGCCCTCATCTTGAAAGGTGTCATAATGCAGCTTCTCAAAAATTCTTTCGAAGTGAATTACTACTACTACGTATCCCACTATCGCATTTGTACAAAATTTGCTTTGCATAATCGAAGGTATTTCCTTAACTGGGTTGTTAGATCCTCACTATCCTGCACGTGCTCCACGTCTGCGAAATTCGTCCTGCAAGCCTACACGCGTTCAGGTGAAGCCATACTTTCAACACTCGCTCCCCGCATTGCTCCTTCTCGGTAACGCTAAAGCTCAGCGTTCAACTTTGGACGAGACAGTTCTCAATTAGATTTCCCGTTACTTCACTGCATATTTATCGGAAAAAGTGGCTCAAAAGGTGGTGTAGGAAACGGAAGTTACGGTTAAAAGGTCTTGGAAGATGCTTGTGGTATGAGCTCGAATTTCACAACGTCCCTCCATAAATTAGCACCACGCGGTGGACACACGTGTACGAAAAGGTAAACAGCTCATTTATCCACTGGTATAAATGAATCGCATTTCAATTTTTTCACCAGTTTTTTTTAAATAAATCTTAACATGAGAGGTAAAATATTATCGTGTAATTACATTTTTCAAAGTTTTTAGGACGGATAGAAATGTCCTCGAGCAGTAAAGTCAGTTTTTCAATTCTGCTACTTACTACCTACCATTAACAACCATGGCAACTGCACGAACGTATTAAGAGCTGAGAAACCATTGCCTGGATGCAACCGCAATTGCAAAATGGACTGGTTAATGGAATTAGATTAGATAGTAGTTTAAGCCTTCCTATCCGCAACAAATGCGATCCAAAAAGAGGAAGTAGGAAGGCACCATTTAGTATGGAGTTAAGCGAACGCGGAATCTATGCAGAAGAGACATAGAAACAGTAAGTTGAGAAAGAAGTTCATAAAACAAGATAAAAGTTGATTATGAAAGTGGGCGCAGAAAAACCGGACAGCAGTGAACCGAAAAAAACATGGTCCTTAACATAACAAAAACAATTTTATTTAAAAAAAGGCCTACCTAACTCTCAGCTCAGGACCTCACATTTTTCTTTTGGGAGCGCTAAGGTCAACGGAATTATGTGACTTACCCCGATGTAGCCGCACTGAAGGATCTGGGCGGCGGGAGGCACTGCCATGAAGGTGCCCACCCGCATGTTCGAGCTGTTGCGCGCCTGCAGCAGGAAGCCTCGGAACATGTCGCCGGCCACTTCCGCCTCCAGCGTCACTGGGACATGCAATACCAACATTAGACATGCCATTTATATTATTTAATGTTAACATTAGACATACCTGAGACATGCCATTTATTCTCGGTCCGCTACAATGGTAATAAAAGTGTTTAAGGCTGAATCAGCATTGTGTTGAATGTGAAGCTGACGTTGCTTTTAAATTCTGCGATGATTTATACTTAAATTTTGCTGATTGGTCCCTATAACTATACTGAAGTTTAGTAATACTCTGTTAATTATGATCTTTATGCGACAAGGGTAACTTTTGATTAAGCATGTCACGAATACTCTATGCACAGATAAATATATGCACAGAGTACTCTTGACCCGTTATGGTAAAATGCTTACAAATTTTTATCGATGCATGAGCCGCCGAATTCCTCACCAATCATAGTCATGACGATCTTAGGTTCCAATAGGTTACATAATGATTTTAGAAGTTAATAGAAGAGGACCTAGTAATGAGACACGAAAACCATCAAATAATTCTATGTTGCATCGAAGGCAACTTTGTTCAGAGGGTTTTATGGTACAGCATTGCACGCTTTACGATGTTTACTCACAATCCTGTATCAAAGTCATGTACTAAAGATCCAAAGGTAGCAGTAACTCACAAATCAATGTTCCTCGGGATATGATTTAAATGACTATGGTGAACTTCAGATTGGGACTTCAGAAAGGGGCTTAAAAAAACCATCGACCATAGCGGTGCTAACTCAAGTGATAAGATTTTAAAACCCTCTGAACAAAGTTGCCTTCGATGCAATATAGAATTATTTGAAGGTTTTTCGTGTCTCATTACTAGCTCCTCTTCTATTAACTTCTAAAATCTTTGTATCGCGTTTCCCGCTTCTTGTCTAACTAAATTTAAGAAGGGAAGGAAGTTGACACCTGAGTTGGCGGTAAAATTAGTTATTTTTAGCGTTCGTGATTTATTTGGCCATTCATCGTATCAAAAATTAAGGCAGTGAATTTTACTTTGCTGTATTGGATGCTGAATTTCGCTCTATGTGATAACTAAAATCAGGACGCTAAAGTTTTGCCCTCGGTCATTTCTTGTAGCAGAGCATGGACGGTTACAACTGTACAACCAAATAAAAAAAGAGCAAATATGGCTTTCCGAGTGTCATACGATTACTAGACTACTCGTGACGCTTTTGGATTTTTGGATGCTTTTTAGTCAAGCAAGGATAAAGCAGCTTTGTAGAAGGTTTTGAAAAAATATTCTAATTATCATATACCCAAAATTTTTCACCACTGTAAAGCGCATTGAATGTAATTTTGATGTACAGGAATTGGGTGACACTGACTATAAAATCCATGCATTTTTGGGTCGAAAAAAGATCTACGCATCTTCTAAAGTTACGCAAATGGCGTTTACGAGGGTAAAATGAATATTATTTGCTAATATTTCAGGACAACTTGCCAAAAAGGATACAAACTTTTATCCTAGAGTGATGCAAACACTGATTTTACATTTTTGGTGTTTATAGCAAAAAATATTTACAGGTGTGTAGCGATTATGCGAGATGCTCTTTTCTTAGGAGAAGCTATAAAAGTCATGATAATAGATTCAACAAAAGCTTTGTGAACAGCATATATTTGGTTATTTTAGGTAGAATTTATTTGTTAACATAATTGCTCCTTTTTTAAAAAACCATTTTGATGCGGTCGTCCATGGAGAGTGTACAAGTGTCATTCAACACACAGATCTAAGTCGTCACAAATGATTTCATCAGCTTTCCAAACATTCTTTAGACACATGTTGCTTTCCACCTTGATATGTCACGTGTGATCCTGGTCACACTCCGTTTCCCAAACAGCTGAGACCGGGGAATGAGGTGGCCACTCCAGAAGACGATCATCTAATTTATTTTGGAACTAAAAACTTCATCACATGAGCCTTGATGCATCAGCAGGTGCATTATTATAAATAAAAAGATATTTTAAATTGAATCACCTACTTTGTGAGACCTGTACCATGAGAGCAAGTTGGTCGTCAAAAATTCGATGTATATATCACAGAGAATTCAATTCAAGTCATTCAGGCGCTCACAACGGCCTAACTAACCTTTCCCGACAATTCCCACCCTGAACACACTTTTGCTGCCTATTTCTATAGTCCGAGCCTGGAATTAATTCATCATGAAATATATTTACATGACTTAGTTTAAGCTTCCCTAACTGCAACAAAGGCGTTCCTAAGAGAAGAATGAAGAAGGCTCCATTTGGGACAGACGTGACGGAACACGGACTTTGCGCAAAAAGTGTGCTCCCACACAAGACCCACTGCGCATAAAAACAGTCAATTGAAAAAGAAGTTTATAAACAAGATAAAAGTTGAAGAAGAAAGTAGTAGGTGCTCAAAAACAGAACAACAGAGAACCGAAAAAGTCTGTAACAAACTAAAACCTATTACATTTCTACAAAAAGAAAACCTATCCAACTTTCAGCTCAGGACATCACAATTTCCTCTTGGAAGTACTTATTCCTATAGTGCAATAAATGTTTCTCCCTGAGGAGTTCATTATTAGGATTAAACTTTCCAACCAGCCTTCAGGTGCGTTCGTCTATGAAGATGGTCTAGGAAAATTCAACCGTCTTGTACTTTTTGGCCCGTGTTCTGTCATATTTCATTGTCTTATTGACTCTTGGTGGCGTAGCCTTTGGTTTCATGACTTTTTCTCAGCTTTTTTAGGGCGGGGCGTTTCTGACGAGAAATGTTGCTAACCTCTGCTGCGTTAAAAATAGCTTTACTGCTGTACAAAATAATTTTCAAAGTGACCACAGCAGTTTTTCTTATATCACAAGGAGATGGGGTGCTTCTACCGACTGTAATACTGGTAGTTGTTCACGTCTCTGTCTGGTGTGTCATGAAATATTTCGGCGTGTGGGGCTCTTACGTGTGAAAAGTTGGAGTGTTTTCTTTACAAAAGGAGTCGTCCAAATCCTCCTCATGATCCTGCAGTCTAAGATAACAACAAGATGGAACAGGATCTCAAACCTCTCAACGCTCATTAGAAATTCTACGCTATATGTTAACAGGGCGCATTCTGGCGTGTTTACAGGGCGCATTCTGGCGTGTTTACAGGGCGCATTCTGGCGTGTTTACAGGGCGCATTCTGGCGTGTTTACAGGGCGCATTCTGGCGTGTTTACAGGGCGCATTCTGGCGTGTGTACAGGGCGCATTCTGGCGTGTTTACAGGGCGCATTCTGGCGTGTTTACAGGGCGCATTCTGGCGTGTTTACAGGGCGCATTCTGGCGTGTTTCCACGTCAAGTAAGCAAGATCAAAAGCACAACAAGAGCACAACCGAAGTGGTATGATTTTTTAAATCTCTTATAAAAAAATTCTATTCGATAGACTTAGTATAGAGTTATTGAAAGTTTTTGCTCGTGCCATTATTAGTTTCTCTTTGATTCCTTCATTTCTATTTCCCTGCATCATTTTTCCCAATTGTTGTTTAATAAATTTTCCGGCAGCAACCAATAGGAAATGGACATTTGTAACAGATCGTGTATCCACAATACAGCTTTCGAGGAGGCTAAATTATTTCCAATAATGCCAGTATCGGGTAATGAATTTTTGCTGTATTATATACAGGGTGTCTCAAAACAATGTATTTACACTTTGAAAAACGAGAAAAACATTATTTATTTACAAAGAATAAAATGAAAAGACTTAAAATACAAAAAACAAAAGTAATTAAAGAATCATGTTTGAAAATGTTCAAATTGATGAACATATTTGTCCCCACAACGCTGATGACGCGCACCAAGAAATTCGGAAACGTCACAAAACACTCAGAGAATGTCGTGATATCGTCTCATAATTTTCCTTCAATTCTTTTTGGTCTTTCAATAACATTTCAGGACAAGATTCCTCGTTTACCAGCTAAATTAATTTTTTCAATGCTGTTATGAACTAAATTCCCCCGCAATTAAAATGAGCAGCATGTTAGCAACAGTTAAAGAGGGAATAAATTTGTTTGACATCATGTAATACTGAATGCAGGATGTTGAATTGTGTCGGTTCCCTATGTGCTTCAACTAGAAGCAGAGCTTGGACGGCGATATTCATTCACGCATACGTGAATAAACAAGGCTATCACAGTTTTGTAAGTATATAGATAGAATATCACCATCGACAGTGCCGTCAGGGTTCTGAGTGGCGGAGACGGAGTAAGGTGGCGCGCTCCACTGGGGAGCGAGAGCGAGGTGCAGGGGATACATAGTGTTGCACGAAGGGAACACCATCCCGTTGCTGAAGCCCTCCGTGCCAGCTGTCCACACCGCCACCACCAGCATCACGTGCAGCCGCCACCTGTCATGGTGCATCGACCTCTGCGGGCAATAAGATCCTCGTCTGATTTGTGGCAATAACATTGAGTCGTACCGAGGGCACTTTAGTTGTCATCAAACAGGCGCTATCAGATGAGGGGACGCTAAACGTTTCCCACGACTTACACCAGTGGTTCCTAACTGGGGTCCTCGGACCCTTGGGGGTCCCTGAGAAGGTTCTATAGGGGATCCGCGACACAATGAAAAAACAATAACTCCATAATAAATGTATGTAAAAATGTAAAACACTGATTCTCTATCATTATAGTAGGTGTTATCGATATTTTGCTGTGCAGGCAGCCAGCACTTCTCTATTACATTGACAATACTGAAAACCAAGCACAGAGCACGCCTACAGATGGACAACGACATGTGTTCAGCACTTACTAACATCAAGCCCCGCGTTGA
The DNA here is from genome assembly GCA_014220935.1 of Platorchestia sp. MABIK. Classification (NCBI taxonomy): domain Eukaryota; kingdom Metazoa; phylum Arthropoda; class Malacostraca; order Amphipoda; family Talitridae; genus Platorchestia; species Platorchestia sp. MABIK. The sequence goes on from JACJUY010010885.1 coordinate 7,338, forward strand.
TCAACCGCGTATTGGCCATTAAGCCCATCTATCCCACAAAACAAGAAATGTTTGATAGCTTTTGTTTTTAATTCTGCATTTTTTATGAAAGTATTTCGTTTTTTTGGTTATCTGTGGTGTTATATATATCTGTTATACAGTTTATATATCTGTTATACAGTTAGCGACGAAATTATTCGTGCACCTCTCGTCTTTCTTAATTTTCTAGACTTACTCAAAAACAATTGTTGCCACAGGCATAAGATTTTCACATGGTGTGAAGCCCATATTAGTGACAATAATACGAAGTTTCTATAACAAAATATTATGTTTGAAAGATTTAACAAGCTGAACTTCAGAAACACGATGTGATAAAATTATTCATACTATTGAGAACATTATATTTCATGGAGAAGTATTTATCGTTATACTTGTTTTAATAAAAAAGTTTGTGTCTAAAATGTTCTTGAACATTCTACATGTGAGATCATTCTAGAAAATTGTGCCAGAGCTAACGGGGAGCCAGAGGAGTAGAGTTTTGTCATTTGTACACTAGCGCCACGATGGGAAAAACTAAGGAACTCGGTGTGGACCTCAGACAGAAGATTATTGACTGCCACAAAGCTGGAAATAATTATGGAGACATATCTGAGCGTTTGAGCATCCCAAGATCTACAGTACAATCTGTTATGAAAAAGTTTGCTAAGTTTGGTACTGTAGAAACGTTGCATGGACGTGGTCGCAAACAAAAACTCTCAGTGAGAACTTCTCGAAAATTGTGTCGTGAGGTCAACGCTAATTCACGAGTGAAGCTAGACGACATTGCCGAGAGATTGAACGCTCAGGGAACTAACGTGAGCAATCGCACAATCCAGCGCTGTCTGAACAAGGAAGGCCTACACGGATGCCGACCTCGAAGGATTCCACTCCACAAGCCATGTCATGTTGCTGCTCGCTTGAACTTTGCAAAGTCACGCTACGATAAGGACAGAGGCTTTTGGGAGAGAGTATTATTTAGTGACAAAACCAATGTAGAGCTTTTTGGGCACAATGACGTGAAGAAGGTTTGGCGTAAGAATGGTGAAGCTTACCTGCCGAAGAACACTGTGCCAACAGTTTATACACCGGGGTGAATCACTGATGTTTTGGGGTTGTTTTGCTGCATCGGGTACTGGAAAATTGGTTGTAATTGATGGGAAGGTGAACTCTGATGACTATATTTCAATTTTGGACGAAAAAAATCTGAAGGCATCAGCTAATAGTTTGGGACTTGAAAGGCGGTGGGTATTTCAACAAGACAATGACCCAAAGCACACGGCCACGTCTACAACTAGCTGGCTCCAAAAAAATAAGATAAACGTGCTGCCATGGCCTTCGATGAGTCCTGATCTCAATCCCATTGAAAATTTGTGGCAGGAATTAAGAGTCAACATCAACAAGAGAGCTCCAAAGATGCGTCAGGAATTGAAACGCATCGCCATTGAAGAATAGAACAATATTTCATCTGAAACTACTGAAAAGCTCGTCAAAAACTATTATAAAAGGATTTAAAATTTTAAGAAGATGATGGGTCACGCTATTGATTATTAAAAATGTACTCAAATGGTAGATTCATCTCAATAAAGTGTAATGCTACTCACTGTATGAATAATTTGGTCTTATCGTGTTTCTGAAGTTCAGCTTGTCAACTCTTTCAAAAATAATATTTCGTTCTAGAAACTTCGTATTATTGTCACTAATATGTGCTTCACACCCTGTGAAAATCTTATGCCTGTGGCAACAATTGTTTTTGAGTAATTCTAGAAAGTTTTGAAAGACGAGGGGTGTACGAATAATTACGTCGCTAACTCTATATTAGGATGGTTAAAATAGAGATTTGATTTTTTTGAGTTCTTCTCCATTAAGAATACACTGCATTGCAGCATAGGCACATCGCAATATTAGTTTGTAAACAGCTATATTAGTAATACATCACGTAATAGGCGAGTACATTTTCATCTTTCCAACCTTGTATTCTAGCTTGACTTCTTTTATTTTTATTACCCTGGCCTATTTGCATGAAAAAAATTCTCTGTATCAATTGGTCCATTTTACTGATGCATTTTCTATTAAAATAATTTTTTAGTCATAAGACAAATAAAATTGGAAGTTCATAAAATTGAAGGGTTTCTCCTATAACCATTCCGAACTGTCTTCATTGTTTTCTACAATCACCAGAGGAGTTGCCTGCCCTGATAAATGCTTTGCGTTATCGTGGGGTATTGAACCAGTGACGTTCGCTTCATATTGAGGAAACAAATTATGTTTATTGATAGCGAGTGAATCGCGGTGGCAAAAACTAACTATTATTCACATCGAAGGACAGAAAAGATAAAGTGAAGGAAAGACAAGAAAATAGAAAAAGAAAAATCGAGAAACAAAATCACAATTTTGTTTGCTTATTCAAAATTCAGATTTAATTTTCGCTCATTAAAGGCTATCACCGTTGAGAAACTCAACGAAATTATACATTCATGTAGTATCACAGAGTAGATTATTAGTGGCGATCCAAAGAGAGGAGAAGGAAGGCACCATTTAGTATTTTGTTAAGCGAACGCGGAATCTATGCAGAAAGGGCATGGATTAGATTAGATTATTAGTTAGTTTAAGCCTCCCTATCCTCAACAAATGAGATCCAAAGAGAGGAAGGAAGAAGGCGCCATTTAGTATGGAGTTAAGGGAAAGTGGAATCTATATAGAAAGGGCATAGAAACAGCAAGATGAGAAAGAAGTTCATGAAACAAGATCAAAGTTGAAGAAGAAAGTAGTAGGTGCTGAAAAACAGGACAGCAGTGAACCAAAAAAAAAGATGGTCCTTAACAGAACAAAAATATTTCATTTAAAGAAAAGCTCACCTAACTCTCAGCTCGGGCCCTCACATTTTACCCCTGGGACTGCTAATTCCCGTAGATACAACAGTTGTATCCCCCTGAGGGGACGTAGTATCACAACGGCAGGAAATTAAGTATTCCGATTGGCGCCCATAAAATCAAGTACCCCGCGGAAAATCGTTTATCAAGATTCTCAAAATTAATAGAACGCAAGAAGGAAGGATCGAGGGGACGAACCTCAAATCCAGATCAGTTGGGTCTATATTAACTAGAGATACAACATAAATAAACTCACATTCAAATATTTTCTCCTGATATTCTCAGAGCTTTTACTTGTCCATGTATTTTGGACATAACTGATCCTGTTCCGCCCATTTAGGTGACCTACTTAAGTCGGAAGAGCTTGAGAAACCACGACTTGATTCATTCTGAAAGGCTGAGCACTCCATCATAAATTTTCCCTAAATTTTTTCATTTTGCAAAACTACTCGTATGATTTTATCCAGCTGATAACGAGATTAGCTTAAAGCGAGGTTGGTCATTATTGGGAAATTATCTTTCGTTAATTCACGTGGTTGCTGACGTTCGAAACGAAAATTTTAGCTGTTTAATGAACACATCCTCATTGCCGCCTGAACTGACATAAGAAACTATCCGCTAATTTTCAAAGCCTGATTGTTAGTTTTCAAGCATTAAAAACTTCGCGAACAACATATCACCGTATTGTCTAGTCGAACAGCACAAAAATTAAAATGTAGCATTCATAAGACATATTATGGAGAAAAAACATTTTCCTGTAATCGCTGGAGAATATCCTAATATGAGAGATATCGAGAATTAATTTCTACAAACGCAGAATGCTCATTCTGTGCACTGACGATGTCAAGAATAATCAATTCAGCTCTAGTATTGCAGGATAAAATTTAGGACTTGATGAGAACAAAAAAGTCAACTCGTATATTACAGGAAAGTGTTTAGTTCTCTTGCATGCTGTTGAATATCTGATTGAAGGCTAATTTTGGTGCGCTCACTCACCATGTATGGAAGGTGAAGCTGACGTGAGTGATGGACGATGTGAAGACTGAAATGTCCTGCAAATTATTTTCAGACGACGTTGTATGTTCGGTAAGACCTCGCTCGCTACTAGTTCAAACCGTGAACTGTGTTGAACTTCTTGGGATTTTATCACGTGATGTCACTGACAACCTAAAAATAAAAATATTTCCTTTTTATTATGGAAAGAATGTCAATAAACTTCGACTTAGTGCGACACACTAATGGTAGTGAGGCGAACCTATTTCTACATTTGACACAATACAGAATTTTATATAGTGGCAAAATTTAGCTTTTAGAATAGGTAAGCGTACTTTGAGTTGTAATCTATAAAGGTAGATTATGAGTTATCCAACTTTTTATTCCAACGAACTGTCAAAAAAACCAAGAGCATGAGACTACTTATATCGTGCACAAAATTTCTTTACTATCCAGCCTAAAGACCCACGAAAATGAATTTTCAACATTGAGTGCATGTGAGAATTACTCTGATATAAACTCAGTTTAGGAAGAAATTTGCTATACATCATGAATTTTTTCTGGATTTGCTCCTACAGTTTTCCAACCCCTAGTAGGAATATTAAAATGATCATTATGAGACATCCCCAACTACATACAAGGTTCATTATAATAGGATATTTTTGAAAACCAACGTGTTCACCTGCACTTCAGGTATCATCTGTTAGGAAACTATACACGCGAATCAGAGTGAGCAGGAATTCCTTGGCCGGGAGAATAAAGTGCAAATTATCCGTGCCTGAGAGAGGTTCGTCCCTAAACACTCACAGCATTTAGTTAAAGTTATTAAATTCACTTTATGTCGATATTTATTTGTCGATTATTACGAAGATAGAAGAATCTATTTTCATCTAGCTAACTTTAGGCATCTGTATGTGAACTTCACGTGCACACGAGTACTTGCTGTTCAGCCCAACCACGAAGTGGAACTGCATGGAGTTCAAAATTATTATTGACGTGGTAGGACAACCACGGTCTTGAAAATAGTGGGATTACCCAAAATTTAGAAATATCGATTAGTGTTAAAAACGTGAAGAGTGCTTGAAGTTTAACCGAATTCACAATGACACTAACTGATTGATCTGTCGCTGAAGTAAATCGCAAAAGACTGAAAAGTTGCTCTTCTATTCGACAAGAGAATCATATTTATATTTAACAGTGAATTTGAATAAGAAACAATAGCAATTAGGGAGCAATACTTTAATACATATATGTATCGTAAAGCCTCCGTGACTTCAGAACTTTATTGTCTGTTCCTCTTTGTCTACCGCTTCGCAAAACGTTAATAATAGAACCAGAGCAAATGTTCTATAGAAAAGAAAGGCGAAATCCGCGTCAGTTTCATAAATCTTGGTGACAGTCCGAAAAGAGAGAGCAGAATATATATTATTTTGAAGAACTAAAAGTTGTGAATAAAATAGACGACAGTGGATTCTCAATTTCAACAATAAATCTACCGCTGAAACATCCAAAAATACGAGGTGAAATTCAGATAGACAGTGATTAAAAAAACAGATGTAAAAACAAAACTTTCTCGTAGAAAAATGTATTTTACAGAGAAAAATCGTGTCACAACTGCAGTGATAGATACAATGAATTTTTTATTATTACGAATATTCGTTAGGTGGGGTTGACTGTGGAAGACCGGGAAATGTACAATTTTTTACGTAAACTGACCATATGCCTTAGAACACTACGAGTTAGTCCCACACGAAGGGAGAGTTCGATGCTCCAAGTTAAAAAATTCATCATTTCAATGACGAGGTCACAAATGCCTGGTGCTAAGTGAGGGACACTCAGGTCGCGTGGGTTCTTTGGGAGGCTCGTTGGGTGTTGTACTGAGCTACTGTCGCACGTTGAAGATGACACAAGCGTTTCTTAACGTTTGCGAAAGACAGTCACAATTTTTAAGAAAAACTTAGAATGGCATTGCCCATAATACCGACTGTTCTCAGTAGGAAACCAAAATATTTAGTTGAGGTTAGGTTGACTGATCTAATATAGAAAATCTGGCACAAACAAAGCGAAGGAATCGTGCCCGTGACCTCATATTACGACAGAAAAATTCTAAAAGACATTGCTCAATTGATGTATCGGATGATTGGGACGATAACCAGGACATTGCAACCGCCATGAGAGGTAGGAGAGAGCCCGACGAAGAGATCAGGATGTAGAAGGCTGGACCTACACAAGGTCCCACCACCTACACAGCAGAAAGGACGACAGTTCCACCCACGCAGGTCACTGTACCGTGGCCCACTGAAGGTGAGCACCCGGCTCGAGTGGCCCAGGGAAGCGCCGAGAGAAATGCGTGTCCTGAGAATTTGTCTGTTGCTTCTGTCACGCGACTGCCAGCACGCCACAGTGAAAGCCACTTCAGAGCACCACTATCACTTCAACAGTTTCTATAACGCCGGTTTTGTTTTGTCGCCTAGTACAGATGGATGCAGTAACCATCCTATACGCTGTGCATTTATGATCAGCGATTAATGTTTCAAACTTGCTTAAAAAATCGTCTGGTTCACCTTGAAGCTAATGTGGCTACTCTAAACTCAAGGTACCGGTTCTCTTTTGCCGCGATGTCCATCCTAAACTGTGCTGGCGATCACATGCTCCTTCACGACTTGTTTGTACGTCGTCGGGGTCGCTTCGAAGTAGACGTAGCCACTATAAACTCATCATGAGAGGCCAAAAGCAACGGCGCGAGACGTGAAGTATTGCAGATCAAGGAAGTGCGTGCGGGTGTGAGTGGCGAAGCGCGTCCAGATGTCACTCATGGATGTCACCCAAACACGAGCAGGAATAGAGCAATTCGAGGTGATGAAGTTGCAATATAGAGTGCTGACAAGTAGGGGGCATTGCCTAATTGTCGGAAGATTTGCGAGACGTCAAGAATAAATTATTTCCTCTTTCGCCATCAATATTTATGAGCGCGGTCTTAAAGCCCAGTACTCTATCACTATGATGGGGTTAGTTCTGCTGACAGATTTTAATGCATGATATTTGTCAATGCGTTGTGAAAAAATATGATTTACAACTTTGTTGGGATAAAGAGTTGTTTCTGGATGGTTGAGCCATTTTACTAAGTTTTAATTCTACCTATAGCGTTCGAATATCTAGTGCTAGTGTAGCGGCGGAACTGCGGGCAGGAAATTAGGAGAAAAACTGTACCTTAGCTGCTGACGCACGCAAGAGTACATTTTCCCTAGCTACAGATACTGATAAAACAAAAAGTGATAACTTCAAAATTCGTCAACCCAAATTAAAAATTAAATTATTTCTCACTTAAGGAAATGTTCTCGGCACGAAGTTTTGCCTTTCGAACGGTCGTGACCCTCTGTGGTGCCGCCAATTCATTTAGACTCTTAACTCTTTGAAATGTTGCTTCCTCCATATGAAAACCTCTTTCCCTGGGTTTCCTAGCCAAAATTGTAAGTTCTTTCTACTAATGATCTAATAGTATAAGAGGATTTCAGCTTGAGCTTCTATTTTTATGTACGGATTATAAGTCGAAGGTAAGCACCACAGCACCGAAATATTGGCGTCTTCAGGAAAAACGATTTACTGCACTGATATTTCGGGGCCACAAATTCAAAGGGCTGATAGATCACTCACGGCGTGATGACCTGTTATGTTCCAAATTTCCATGTCAAAATCACGTTGAGTAGCAACTAGATTAGATTAAATTATAAGCAAATTTAAGACTCCTTAACCACAACAAAGGTGTTCCCAAAAGAAGAAGGGAGAAAGGACAATTCAGCATGGAATTGAAGAAACGGGGAATACATGCACAACGTGTCCCACACCCTGTGCGTAGAAAAATCCAGATTGGAGAAAGTTTGTGGAGTAAGGTAAAAGTTGAATGAGTAAAAGATGCTTTAAAAACGACAGAAATTAACCGAATGAAGATAGCTCGCAGCAAAGCAAGTGAATTATTTTATCTTATCAAAAGACTTATCTAACCTTCAGCTAGGGACCTCATATATTGCACCTGGAAGTGCTAACTCCCATAGATACAATAGTTGTGTCCCCCCTGGGAAGTACCAGTGAGGAGAGAAATGTATTCACGTACTTAAGATTGTTTTTTATTGAACTGTTAGCAGGCCGACATACACGAATCTCTGGTACATCGTAGCTTTTGATTGGTTAACTATGAATGTGAAATAAAATAATTAATTTTTCAAATACATAGATTTAGATGCTACAAAAGCAGGTATAGTTTATGACAAAAGTATACTATCATTTCAGTAAAATGATTTTATATCATAAAATAAGTAATGAATTATCACCTTTTTTGAAAGCTAATGTATACAAACAAATCTAACATTCCTTTTTTGAAAGCTAATGTATAAAAACAAATCTAACATTCTAAATCTAACATTCTAAAAGTCTGTAAGTTCTTGATGAATTTTTTTGAGATATTTATCATAGGTGTAAAATGTTAGGACTATTTTTTCACTTGTGTTTTTTTCGTTACTACAAAGATATATGATTTTGATTGAAAAACGTGAAAAAGTATGTGTTACGGAAAATCATTCTTCTCCTACAATTTTGAACTTGAAGAACTGAAAAAATATTTTCTAGATAGCTAATTGTCTTGTCTAAAGATCCGGTGCAAAATTTTTCAATAATTGGATTTTTTGAATTTTAACAACTTTTTCCCCAAAATTGACCACTTTTTTTCGCTTTTCGAATTATTTTGCTTATAATTTTCAACATGAATTGAAAGTGAGAAAACTTTTGCACCGGATCACTAGATCTCTTTAATCGCTATTGATTGATATACTTTCCATCCCTGTCTCCTCTAAACTATGGGAGAAAAAGCATTTAAAAGTCGAAAAGGTTAAGTTTTCAGGAGTGCCATTTTTCTAAAATTTGCTTTTTCTTTCTTTCCTAAATTTTGAACTGAGCATTATCAGCAATTCTGTACCTTCTTCTGTACCTTCAAAACTGTGGGGAAGAATCCAAATCAAAATTCAAGTAATGCAAGTTTCAGAAAAGAGTTTTTTTAGACAATTTTTTTCTTCATTACAAACTAATTTTTTTAAAACAACTCTATTGCTTTGTAGCTCTTTTTGAGCCCTTTCGAATGATATATTTGCCTTTCCTGTAGCTTCACAACTCCGGGGGGCGATTATATGTTGACACTGCAAGCTAATTAGCTGATGACTCAACAGCAAACACTCAATTACAGCATCATTATTTATCACTGAAACACTGAACTTCACTGCTAGAAAGAAACTTGTATCTTTTCTACGAAGTGAGTAAAATATCGTAGCACGGGGATATTTTATCTTGTATGCTAATATCATTTCTAAAAAAGATGTTGAAATAATTGAAATGCTGTTCATTTATACCGATACGTATACGAGAAATTTACCAAGTGGTACACAAATGTTCCAATACGCATCAACGTGTTTAACAGTCGGTTACCATTAAGATACCGTTGTGGGAGGTTCCCTAAAACATTTGATGCATAAGATAAAAGAAGCTCCCAAATCTTTCCGGAAGTAAATAATTCAACTTCATTTAGAAGGAATTTCTCACAGACAGATTTTTTCCCAATAAAATTTATGATATCCTCACGACGGTTCAATAATTCGTAAATTTTTAGGAAAACGGCTGTACACACAAGAACTATACATGAAAGTTTAAGACCTCGAAAAATCTCCCCTGCCATCGAGAAAGCATACTGCTAGTCGTTCAAAATTTGCGAAAGAACATTTAGGTAAAGGAATTCAGTTTTAGAAGACTGTCCTTTGGTCAGATGAAAAAATAAAATAAAATTATTTAGGAGCGATGCCTTCCATTTTGTTTAGAGGACGAAAAGTACAGTCTGTGATTCCAAAAATATTATACAACTATGAAGCATGGAGGTGGTAATATAATGAATGATTAGGGGTGGTTTCAGGCTTGCATGGAACTGGTGCACTCCACATCATTGGAAGAAAGATTGGTGCCGCCTTGTATGGCGGCATTTCGAGAAATAAGCTAATCTCGGGTGCAAAGCGTTTATTCAAAAATCTCGAATAAACGTTCCAACAAGACAGCAGCCCTAAACACGAAGCAAATTCAATAATAATAATAAGTTTAGGGTTGCGTTTCCACCAGGGTCGCCAGCAACTTGCAACTATGGACCCCCCTAGCTTCGGCTAGGTGATCACATTATGAGTGACGAGACTTGCTACAGGTAACTGGATTAATGTTAATATTCTTGGTTGGTGTGGTGTCGAACACTCATCTCAACGCACGTCGAGGCGAGTAGTACGACAGTTGGACTCAAGAGAGCTCCACAGGCGTGCAGTTCCAGATGCTTGGCACCCGATGATAATAGCTAGCTTGCAGTATACTTATCCGTCAAGAACACGTATAATTCATATGAGGTCGTACGCATTAATTTTACGAAGGTACTCCATAAGTTCGGCGATAGGGGCGTCATGACCCAGCAGATCTCTAATTGCGAGAGGCGGGTGGTGGTCAGCAGCAAATAAACTTATGTGACGACGTCTTGCGCTGTGTAAGGCTGGGCAGTCCATGATGATGTGATGTACGGTGAGGCGAGCGAGCAAACAGAGAGCAACCGGGGGGGGGTTCTTGGACAGTTCTGTTCATTAAGTATCCGTGTGTGAGATGTGTGTTGCCACATCGCAAGCGGTTCAGTACTACCTCGCTTCTTCTGGTTAGATTTTCTCGTTTGTAGGTAGGAGTTCGGGTCGGGTTGTATGTTGAATAAAAAATTTCTCTCCTGATGCCAGTTTCCCTACCATAGGGTACGTATTTTACTAGTTATGGTTGGATACCAGTCTCCATAGAAGGTCATGATATTTTCTGCAGGTCGAAGTNGAGAACAAACTCCGAGAAATTAAGGACACGACCCAACCCCTACGAACAAGCTGCTGGACCAACCGTGAGTGGGAGATGAAGCTGTCCCGCCTTCGTATTGGACATACCCTTCTAACTCATGAGTATTTAATGAACGGGACTGCGCCACCGCAGTGTCACCAGTGTCAGGTTGCTGTGAGTGTAAAACACATTCTCCCCGAGTGCCAACGATATGCTGCACTGAGACGCCGTTACTTCGGTCGGAATGAGGTGGTGATGGGCGAGTTGCTGGGAGACTCGGGCCCGGCTGAATTGGGGGGAGCCCTCTATAGGTTTCTCCAAGAAACTGAATTATTCTATGTAATCTAATCTCTCATTAGTTATAAACTATAAAGACCATGTAAATTAATAGATGATGCCATTTACACTTTTAGTTTGAATTGTGCTTGAATTGTAATGTACTACTGCGACTCACTGTGCGGATCACTTGTTAGTGGTAACGGTGGTTAAACAAATACAATAATAATAATGTCTTATAACTAACACTAAATATATAACACCATGATGGTTCCCCCGTGAAGCCGGTACCCATTTCCGACACCTGGGCTGAGTGGGGGTATTGTGCTTGAGCTTTCCCTTATACCCAACGGGGAAAATCGCCGCGCCAGTGCCGGGAAACGAACCCGGGCCTCCAACATGCAAGGCCGATCCCTTAACCACTGTACCACTGCGAGCACTTAAAAGACTGGGTGGGTACATTCCTTCTTGTAGAGAGTCAGTTCTATATTTATTTCGGCGAGGGTGATTTTCCATGTGGGTATAGTGACATTCAGTAACCGATAAGAGAAGGCAGGCTTTATGTGGGGCTCGTGGAGATCGAGAGATTCCATGAGTTCGACTGTGCGAACGGCGAAAGGTGGTGAGGATTGCTTGTCACTAAACAGTCTTCTGTCTATAGGCCGTACGGCACAATCGCGCGCTGGGTTTGACATATGGCTTTTTATTTTGTAGAGGTACTTTAATGAGAGGTGCTGTCTTCGGAGCTCAATGGGCATCTCGCCGGATATAACTTGTAAGCTAGGGATCGGTGTGGATTTAAATGCGCCTGTAGCTAGTCGTAGGCAATCATTCACGATGGGGTCAAGTTGTTTGAGTATTGATAACGAAGCAGAGGAGTAGACTATACAACCGTAATCTAATTTTGGCCGGATGAATAGTCGGTATAGATGGAGCAGAGTTGCTTGGTCTCCACCCCATTCGTGTGAGGCGATGGATTTCAGTGTGTTCACGTTTTTCTGGCAGCTTGCTTTTATGTTGGTGATATGGGTCTTCCAGGTCAGTTTGCGATCCCTTGTTAGCCCAAGGAATTTTATTTCGTCAGTGTATTCTATATTTTGATTTCCAATTTTGAGTGGCGGTGACAAATGAATGCACGGTAGAGAGGTTAAGTGTGCAGCTTTGGATTTGTCCATTGAAAAGGAGAAGCCGTTGGCTCGAGTCCAGAGCGCTACCCTGTCGATGCACTCTTGGAGTTTGGCTTGAACAATTGAGATCGCTGTGGTAGTACCCGAGCTGGAAGTCGTCAACGTATAACGATGCGTGATACCGTGGATCTTTTGGGACCATGGATGCAATATTGTTAATTTTAATGATGAAGAGGGTTACTGATAAGACGGAGCCTTGAGGGACACCTTCTTGTGGAAATGGTCGGATAGGTGATTGTGTATCCGTACTCTGAGGGTACGATGATGCAAGAACCGTTTTATGTAGGAAGGGAGTCGTCCACGGAGGTGTGGATTGTAAAGGTCTCGCATAATTCCGTATTTCCAGGTGGTGTCGTATGCCTTTTTAAGGTCCAAAAATAGGCTTATGAAGTGCTCGTTGTGGATGAAGGAATTTCGGATAGTGGTTTCCAGGCGGATTAGGTCGTCGATAGTGGATCGGTTACGGCGGCCGCCGCATTGAATATTGGTCAGGTAGCCGTGCATGTCACAATAGTCAAGGAGTCTATTGTTGATGAGTCGTTCTAGAGTCTTGCAGAGGCAGCTTGGTAATGCAATTGGCCTGCAGTTGAAAGGCGAGTATGGAAACTTTCCGGGTTTTTGAAATGGGATAATTACTGCTTCTCTCCAACTGGGTGGGAAATAACCATGGAGCCGCAGCTTGTTGTAGAGAAACAAGAGACTTTCTTTACCTTGTTTTGGGAGGTGTTTCAACATCTCGTATGAGATTCCGTCAGCTCCAGGTGATGTTTTCCTTGTGGTGTTTAAAGCAAAGTCGAGTTCGGCAGAGGAGAATGCTTCGTTGTATATTTCGCTATTGTGAGATGAGAAATCAATTTCGTTAGCTTCTGCTCGGAGTTTTTCTTGTATAAAATCTTGAGGGTAGTTGGCCGTGCTGCTGATATGGCTAAAAGTTTCTGTTAGTTTATTTGCTATTTCTGGTACTGTCGAATATGTCACATAGTTTTCCCTTAAAATTGATACATGCCGCTGCTATTTTCCTTTGATTTTTCTGATATTTTCGTATGTAGAGCTGATTGGTGTGTTCTTTGTGAAGGTATTGGCGAGTGAAATCCAGGCTTTTCGTTTTTCTTCTCGCAGCAGGTTTCTATGGATGGCTCTAGCTCTCTTCCAACACAGGGCGTTCTGCACGGATTTTGTTTGTCTGTATCATTGGTAGAGGCGTTCTCTGTTATTGCGCATTTCTGTAAGTTTTGCACTCCAGTAGGGTTTCGGAAAAAAGGTTGCTAGTTCGATTGTAGGGATGCATTCCCTTGCTACGCCTGTCAATGAACTGGTGAATGCTTCTAATGTTTCGGCGCATGTAGCCTCATCAGATATCCGGAGCTCCTCCCACCTGGGGTGGGCCTTGTACGACATACAGTCTACCATCTTAACGTTCCATACATAGCGTTTCTGCTCGTTGCGTGGTGAGTTTATCAGCTTCAGTACAATAGGACAGTGATCGCTGTCTTCTGGGGATCGGATGCGTTCCATAGTAGGTCAGCTCCAAGACGAGGAGAGGTTTAAGGTCAGGTCTGTTGCAGATTCAGAGTTGTACGATATTCGAGTCGGAGTTCCCGTGTTGTGTAAAATTAGGTTATGTTGGCTGATGAAGTCTTCTACCAGACGCCCCCGGGCATCTGTAGTTTGGCATCCCCAGATTGTGTTGTGGCTATTGAAGTCGCCCATCAAAATGATTGGAGGAGGCAGTTGGGCTAATAACTCGTTTAACAATTCCAGAGATAAGGTGTGGTTTCTTGAGCTGTACAGCGAGACAAAAGTTATTCGTTGAGTGAGTTGGACAGTAGCTGCGATGACTTGCAAGGTTGAGGTCAAAGGAACTTCCTGAAAGGGAATGGATTCGTGGAGTAGAAAACCAACTCCTCCATGGGGTGTGACATTGAAGTGTCCATGCTTGGTGAGTAGAACGTACTGAGGTATTGAGAAGTTACGGTTGTGCCACAGTTTGGTTTCTTGAAGTGCAATTACAAACGGTTTGTGGAGGTTGATTAGTTGTAATAATTCGTCTTTTTTCGCTCGAACACCCTGGCAGTTCCATTGCAGCCCGCTGGCTCCACTATTCATTTTGGTTTCGTTTGGTTTCCATTTGATACTGTTGGTAAATTTTTCTTGTTTCACTTCTCACGGTTGGTTTGTTCTCGCTTGTGATTTCGCTATCACTCATTGCAGAGTCGTAGTTTGGTATGATTTGCACAGGGGTTGTATACGTTTCTCCAGTGGATGGATCGACGCAAACTGCTTCAGTTACTTGTTTCTTTTCAGTTGGTTTTTCTTGATCGTCTGAGTTTTTTCTCTTCCTCCGTGCGGAGATTTTAGGACTCGGAGGCTTGGAGGGTCCGGATGAAGTCGCTGGGGGAGCTGCTACTGATTCGGGTTCCCGAGGTACAGGAGGCTGTCGGTTGGGTGCCTTTGAGCTGTTTGATGTTACGGCAGCAGCATAACTGTGGCTATAGTTTGGTTGTTCTGAGTCTAGTTTAACTTTTGCTTGGGCTCTGGTTAGTTTGTATTTGTGTTGAATGGTGAGAATTTCCTGCTGATATTGGAATTCGGTACATTTATAGGATCCTGAGTAGTGGCATTTGGCAGTTGTGGCATTCCATTTTGGCGTTGGTGCAATCTCCACTATCGTGGTTTGCATTGTTGCACCTAGCACAGGGCACTATATTGCTAGGGCATCGTTTCTGCGTGTGATTGTATTCGAGGCACTTTTTGCAGAACATGGGACGTGGCACGTATGGGGGTACCTTTGTTTGCGATTGTTCCCCAGGAATGGTAATGTAGTCTGGGCGGTCCTGTCTAAAGGTGAGTAGAAGAGCTTGAGAAAGAGGGTTCTTCGGTCGGATCCAAGTTGCCTTCACCGCGTCGTGCAGTCCGTGATCCGCTATCAGTCCCTCTCGAAAGCAGTCGAAGTCAGAGAGATCATACTCGTACAGATACACAAGTCCTTGGACTAAGTTGAAGTATGGATGTTCAGCAATGGAGACTGGGATGTTGTTTAGGGATGTGATGTTACAGATTTGGATGCTTTGTTGTTTGCCGGTTACCTCGATTATAAATGAGCTTCCGTCTTGGGAGGTAATTCGCTTCGGCTTATCACCCAACTCGACCTGGAGGCATTTCTCGAGAACCCAAGGAGACATTTTGCGTTTTTCTTTTGGATCCAATGTGCATTTGAAATGAGTGGCA
>JACJUY010010886.1:0-15053 GCA_014220935.1 Platorchestia sp. MABIK
CTTTTATCAGAAGTGTCTTTTATCAGAAGTGTCTTTTATCAGAAGTGTCTTTTATCAGAAGTGTCTTTTATTAGAAGTGTCTTTTACTAGAAGTGTCTTATTATAAGGATAGTGCCATTGAACAGATGAAAAGCTGTCCACTGTCATTTAACAAATGTTCTACAATTTTCTCGCACAACGGGATAATACCGTGCATCACGAATGAATACTTGCAGTTATTGCCTTTGGGAAATCACTGAACACTGATATGAGATCAAATTTGTGATTTGATTGAATTTGTTGAGGCACAATAGAGAAACCGGCTCGAAATGAGCTTATTTTACGAGCCACGTTCACGACACCACAACGCGCTTCGTTTACAGCATGAAAACTTCCTTAGTTAATAATATTATGACTTGAGTTAAAATCCTAACTCTTTGCTTAACCTTTCGTAAGTGCCAGCAATCGGTGTTTGTTACGCGCCATCGCTACAGCACGAGAATGTAACCAAAGAAATAAATGCAAGATTATTAGCCCAACATCAAGCTTTAATGCAAAATTTTGCAATGATAAGTAGATCGAAATGCATTTAATATAAAAGAAACGAAACGACGATAATTTGAGAAGCACCGAGCACGTATAACAACTTAAAATACAGCCATGAAACATCACAACGGGAGACCGAAGGCGAGACGCAAAATCCAGTCATGTAACAGCACGACCAGTCAAACTCAAAATACAGTCATGGAACATCACGACCGCAACAACGGGAGACCGAAAGCGAGACGCCAAATTATAGCTTTATACTTCAACTCACGTTTTCTTACGCACGCTACAGTCGTGACTGCAGAGCAAACTTTTGCGAGCTTTGTAACAGTACCGGCGGTGTGCTATACATGGTTAAATTATAAGGTATTGGAAATTTTCAACTCGGCTCCTTAATTCTTATTTGTCTCATCCTAGAATAAAGATATTTTATTTCGTTAGGGATCAAAAAGTCGAAGATTTAAACACAATTGATTTCAGTCACGTGGACAAGTCTCAATGTTTACGAAGCATTGAATCAGAAAAACAATTTTCTACTTCATGTACGAATGATTCCTACACTTCATCGCAACAGTAAATTTTAACTACGCTCAAATTTTGTACGCGCGTATCGCCGTGTTGGCAGGGCCTTTATTAAGAAATCTCCAACATTTATAAATGCAAATCAAACGGGAAATTCAACAACAGATTAATTCACATTAAACTTATTTCAATTCCAATTTATTTTTCTTGGGCTCCATGATTATTTACCATGGGCTCCAACAACCTTAATAAGTAGCGCCACTGAAAGGACTCGATCTCGTTCAATATATCATTGAATTGAGGGCTTTGGAAAAGTAAGCCATAAAAAGATTATCATCCTTATTTCATATCCTGTCATTAAAAACCATTGCTAGTGCTGGTGCTATTTCTACTGATACAACTTTGCCACTCTGATGCATTTGGACAGTTCTTAATTATATTCGAAGAAAGTATTTCAAAGAACTGAATTAGGTTTGAATTGGTTTTTGATTCGACTTACAAACAAATTATCACATTGAAAAAATAAATCTGGGAGCCACTCCTTTGAAGTATTCAAAAAAGGAGCAGTCATCGCAGAATGCAAGAAGTGAGAGACATGACGTCACTAAGACTGTTAGCGTTTCATGAACGTTTGAGCAACGAAGCAGGAGAACTTTCTCTCATCGGACAAGAAGATTTACTTTAAATAACACATGAACTTCCTTCAGAAACTACTTTGAAGAAGTCTCAACTGACACCACGAGCATTAGATTCTAACAGAGTTGAGATATAAAACAATGAAGAATGAAAACAGGATTAACGTCGCAAACGCAGGAAGGGAAAGTCGGATGCGCAATTCTGAGGCACGTCTGTGATGGACTGCAAAATGAAACACACCAACCTGACTTCAATTTGTAAAGCTTCTTTAGACTTGCAAAAAAAATAATAAATTGATTCAGAGGCGTAGAGGCTCAACTTCCAGGTATCGCAAGGGCAGTACTCTGCACGTAACACGTTGCTTGCGTGTTGAGCCGTATGTGCACCACTAGGTAAATTGCTCCTTCACGTACCGGTATTAATGAATGGCATTTCATCTGTTTCGCGACCTTTTTGAAAGATCACTGTTATCATACGAGGTGAAATGCTATCGTGTAATTGTTTTTTTCATATTTCTTAAGAAAAGTGAAAAATGTATTCGAGCAGCAAAGTCGAGTTCCCAATTCTGCTACTTACAACCTAACCAAAAAACCGTTAACAACCGCGGAAACGCGATGCACGTGCGCTAGGCGCATGAACCGATTATCACATCCCTCTCCTCAGTGATGTTGAGGGTACAACGTAGTGTGCTGTAGCGATTGAAAGCAAAGTTCTGTGAAGCATTCACAACTTACGAACGCAATCAGAACAAAAGTACTAAATCCGACCGAAAGTTGGTCTAGTTTACGAAAACGACACGGCCTCTGGGCTCTCACGACGATTTCAGGAAATAAACAATTTCAATTTCAGGATATAAACAGCAGCTTGCCGCACAAAATATCTGAAATTGGCCGTTTCTTACTTATAAACAAAATGAATAGTTCGATAACTGAATTTAGCTTGAAATGAAAAAGGTTGTTAAAAAATAAAACAAAACGCGATATTGCTGAACAAAATTCCTGCATGATCAAGTAGCACGAAAGAAATGGAAATGTTTGAGAATGTATTCAACGGCAATTATTATTTCATCTGTGGAAAAACTACAGTTTCCCTTCGGGTATTTCTTTATGGTAAAGGTTTTTTCAAATAACTCTTAAAAATAAGAAAATGAAATTAAAGTAAAATCTTTCAATGAAAAGTAATTCAATAAAAAAGGTACAACCATGCGATGTTTTTCACAACGATGTTTTCTTCTTCTGAAATACGCCGAATGAAAAATGATTTCTGCAATTTCTGCAACAGAATCAGAGGTCATTGCTAGCCAGCCTTCTAATTGACTTGACCATTCTTACTTCTTTTCGTTTTAATCAGCTCTACTGTACATAAGATCTACTGCTGAGTGTGGCCTGTGTCTTGCCTTCATCGCTGGTTCATTGAGAGGGTCCTGGCGGTGCCATGATGGGTTAGTCTTCTCTGCCCAATAATTGAAATCGGAATTTAAAGTGCTAATTGAGTTAATTTATGGCAACGTTACGTAAATATTAAATCTCCCATTATTTTCGCTGTAAGTGAAGCAGAGGTCACCCAAACGCCGGTCACCCCGCACATACACGCCCATAACTTCCGCAAAAACTATTTCGCGAGACGCACGAGGGCTGTAAATTGGGACTTCAAATTGGCCATCAGACAGCAGCTTCTGTGCAAACATTAGCGTGATATCGTAATCAATCACGCTGTCACTGCGTGCCCCAAACCAAGGCGGCATCAGTTCCGGCGTAGGCTATTGTCCTTCGTCACTAAGGAGATGTTAATAATCACGAAGTTGGGTCTTAATACGCGAATAATTCATGCCTTTGCCTGTACTGAGCCCTGCGCAAATGAATATTAATGCATACACCTTCGTTTGAGGATGAGTGAACAGCTCCGGGCATAGTCATACATAGACTTAATGAAGCCAGACATGCCAGGGCCTCCGTCTCCAGATACGAGCCGAGCTGAGGGCTCTCGACATTTCTCTCGACAGCAAGCTTCTTGTGACTCCAAAGAGCAACACGAGCAAAAGGCTAGCGTGCTTTCATGTCAAGAGCGCCTCCAAGTAACTTTTAAACGACCGTGAATAAGCCAGACCAAGTAGATGGTGGGAATTTTACAAAACTGATCTCTTTGGCGAATTTATTTGCAACAAGAATGTTAGTTTGAGATTTTAAATACAGAACCACGAACACATGAGTGCAGGCAACAAAAACCTTTTTTCCGAATAATTAGACACCGTGCTTTTGAGAAGACGTCACCAAATTTTCAATTCTTCTCAGGGAATGTCCGGCGTTCCAAAATTTAAGCTGAATGTTTTTCAATAGGAGATACATTGCTTAAAATACAGCTGCCAGAAAAGTTCGACTCTGCAGCATTTGTGAAAATTATCACACAAGCTACTTGACGCATAAAAAAAACTCGGAAGATTTCATTTCAAGCCAGGTAATATTGTCATGTACCAATTTCCTCAAAAATTACCGCGCTAGAAATCTTAAATTTTACGTTTTTTTGATTAAAAATTTTGTATTCATCTCAGCTAGCCGTCATTGATCAGGTTAAACTATCGTACGCAGGTCATCAATTTATGGTCTTTAAAAATTGCTTTTGGAATTATCTGCAACCAGCAGCAGCCAGCGGAACGTAAGTTACAAGGGCATAGAAGCAAAATAGCTTCTGTATATTTTACGTCTTCAAGGCGACATCTAACTAACAATGTAATGGGTGCTTCAATTTTGTAGGGCCCCAGCTGCATTTTCAATAAGTTTTGTTCACTAAAATTTCAGCAAGTTCCGTCTCACAAGATCGTAAAAACTGAAAGTGAATTAAATTTTAGCGAGATCACTGCGAAGCAATTAAAATTATAGGACAATGTCACTGTGTATTAAGGTTTTTCGTTTATTTTACCCGAAGAACAGAAACTTAAAAAACATTTTCTGACATTCATAAAATAATCACGAATGTGTACAGCCTCTTCTAATAGCAACTCAATAGGCATTGATTTAGAACGTAAACTTGTTTAGAAGTGAGAAAATTCAGATATTTTCTCTAAAGTAAACTACATGAACAAAAGAAGACACTCCCCAATCAGAAATGTCTTCACCGATCGGTGAAGATTATTGCAGTTTATTGCAGACATTCTTTGCAGAGCATGGAAGATCTTCGCAGGAGTATCTGCATTCAGTACGGATTCAGTGCAGAATTAGTGCAGTCTATGTCCGCTTTTGAAGTGCAGATCGGCATCGAATTTCTGCAAAGATCTTCACTGACCACGAGCGAAAAATTTCATTAATCTGCAATAAACTGCACTAATCTTCACCCTACAATAACATTGGCTTAGTTCTCAATTCCTGTTATAAGGTTGATTTTGGTAAAACAAAATTGTCCCGATAATGATATTTTCAATAACCCAACATCAGCTGAGGTTATTATTCAGTCACTATGGACTTGATATCGAAGTTATAAGACCAGGTGATGCTGCTTCAGCCATTAGGTTTCGTTTTGAGTCGGCCTTACTTATACTTCCCACCCCACTAAGTATTGGTGACACGCAGAGGGGAAGATGGATATAACGCTTGATAAAATTTACATTGTGATATATCATAATTACTGAACATAAATAGACTAAAATTGAAGTTTGAGGGGTAAATAAGGTATGTCACTACAAGGTGTTCCTTAGAAAAATACATAGTGAACGGGCAACCTGTACATGCAATTTGATCCCTTCAAGTATGCGTAATTGTTCAATATATAGACATTTATTGCTGTAGTAACATATGACAAACGATTTTAGCATTTTTAGCAAACAATTTTAGCAAACGATTTTAGCATTTTAGCAAAGAAATGCAAAAAAGGGAAATTTGAAATATTAGTCAAATTTAGGGCTAGAGATCCCCTTAATTAACTTGAAAGTTACAAGTTCGATTTGAAATCAAATTCCAGTTTCATAATGAACACTTGTTTAAAAACAAATACCTCGCATTGGAATTATTGATGTGCAGTGCCGATTTTTCTGTTAAGATCGCTGCAGATATTTCTCTCCAGAATTTTCTGCATTGAGCTGCAGTGAGCGGTGAAGAAAAATTTCTTCCCGAACTGGGCCCCGCACTGATCCTAAATAAGATGCACTGTCCCCAGATAATCGATGCCGATCCGCACTAGCATTTCTGACTGGGTCCTATTCAAGCGAAGAACACATTGCCTCTGTAACGCCAGCTCGTGGGACGACAAACTTTCCAAAAGGCTTATTTCACATGTTTAACCATGCATGACTCATCAAATGAAACTGGTGGAAATCGAAAATGATCCGAAGATATGAGCAATTGAAGGTTAATAAAAATACAAAATAATATACTTCGAAATTCAACCAATATGTACAAAACATGTCCCTGAGGTCCGGTGATTTAATTTACTTTTTTCGCTCACTTCAATTACAAGCTACAATTAAAGTGAAATACAACGAAGAATTTTAGCAAAGTAATGCAAACCAAATTTTCGAATACTAAATACTTAGCGGTTGAGTTTGAAGCAGCGGAAATTGTCACACCCGTAACACGGATACGGAAGGACCGAGCTACCGGTTTCCTCGAGCACAATTAACAGCAAGCACGGTAGTGGAAAAAGGTAGGATCATTTCTATGGGGGAAAATACACCTCCTCTTGTTCGGCTAGCCAATGAAACGGCCTCATTTCAAACACACTGGATGACGTCAAGATTACATATTGTTAGGCCAATAGTGGTGCCAGATTTTGGGCGAGCAGTGTTGCCAGATGCAATATGAGCGCTGCTATTGGTTCGTTACAATGACGTCAACATTGCCACACGGTCAACAAAAAAAAGCCTGGTTTGACCCTACCTTGTTTCTTCTACCGTGGCAGCAACCAACGATGGGCAGCAGAAGCAGCCGCACTAAAAAATGAACAAATAATTGCCGAACTTTCTCCCTGAAGAGTAGGGTACCTTTCTTTGAGTGCTCTTTTAGAGCAATTAATTCGTGCTATGGTCGAGCTCAGTGTTCAAGTTTAATAAACTGCAACAATAGAAGTGAAATATGGAACGTCTCAAGTTTAAAATTTTGGCCTCGACTCAAGTTGCACTTCCTCTGAACATCCTTACATGTAATTTTTACATAAGTAGCATTCTTTCACGCCACAATTTGTACCTTCCAAGAAAGAGATATAGTGATGTCCTTAACCAAGTTTCCCACTTTTCCATCACTCATGAGAAAATCCATTGGAATAAATCATGAAGTTCATTGACCAAGAATTCACCCCTGAAGAAGAAGCAAGCTTGAATGAACAACTCTATGTACACTTTAGCATGTCGGAAATTTTTTTTTAAATAACCCTCACGACAGCTGGATCCTATCAATCTCGTTCTTCGCGTACATCGGCATTCCTGAGCAACAAAAATGCTTATAAGGGCGCACAGGAGCGCGTATTAAAATCATACAGCTGCGCTTGAAAATTTGCATGAGTCAAACTTTGCAATGGTTCATCTTTGCACTTTGAACACAAGAACTTTGCAACAGTTCATCAGTTCATGCCCGGCTCCCGTGTACTTTACCAGCAAAATAATTTTCGGCAGGAAGCGCAACATCTGACGAAGATGCAATTCGCTGTAGAAACAAGAATTTATTTGCACCAAAGGTAGACAGTGAAATTTAACACTGTACACTGATATATCTAATGCCAGTGTACAGTAGACACACTTAAGATCTGGTCATAAAAATGTTCCTCCGTGTTCCATGTATTATAGTTCAAGATACATCCCTCGAATATTGGACGAACGGAAAAAAATATTTCACCACACCATCTTCCCTTTAACTCTAGTTACATTAGTTACATCAAATTGCCGGGAACATTCACACGACGGGACTGCGCAGAAGATACAGAGTTTGAAGCAATGCAGAGAACATTTACACGACGTTACTGCGAGGAAGATCCAGAGTTTGAAGCAATACAGGGAACATTCACACGACGGGACTGCGCAGAAGATACAGAGTTTGAAGCAATACAGGGAACATTCACACGACGGGACTGCGCAGAAGATACAGAGTTTGAAGCAATGCAGAGAACATTTACACGACGGGACTGCGAGGAAGATCCAGAGTTTGAAGCAATGCAGGGAACATTCACACGACGGGACTGCGCAGAAGATACACAGTTTGAAGCAATGCAGAGAACATTTACACGACGGGACTGCGAGGAAGATCCAGAGTTTGAAGCAATGCAGAGAACATTTACACGACGGGACTGCGTCGAAGATCCAGAGTTTGAAGCAATGCTGGGAACATTCACACGACGGGACTGCGTCGAAGATCCAGAGTTTGAAGCAATGCTGGGAACATTCACACGACGGGACTGCGTCGAAGATCCAGAGTTTGAAGCAATGCAGAGAACATTCACACGACGGGACTGCGTAGAAGATACACAGTTTGAAGCAATGCCGGGAACATTCACACGACTGGACTGCGTAGAAGATACACAGTTTGAAGCAATGCCGGGAACATTCACACAACGGGACTGCGTAGAAGATAAAGCAGGGAGCCATCACCCCTCACATCCCAGAGTCAGGACAGGCTCAGAGTGCAGGGCTGTGTCCCGCCACTGCGGGCCTGTTGGACACAAATGCTCACGTCCTGCTACATGGACCATCAATTACCGTCCACATATTGCATTAAAAACTTCACTATTTAGACATTACCACTGTAGGTCCAGCATCCACACGAAAAAACACATTACGCATCTTCACGCAATAGCTGTTTAATTTACTGGAATGTATCAAAAATTGATAGTAAGTGAACGTATTCGACAAAACGTTTCCGGATGTTGTCTCGTCACTGGTTTAGGGAGAATTGACTGCGTTATTTGTAATAATTGGATATACATATATATCTATTTGGATATATATATATATGTACATATATTTGGGTATGAAATTCACAGCCCATTACGGAAAATTACAATTAGTACACCCAAGTTCGAGAACCGAAAACAGAAAATTATGGATAGGGATTTGGCAATATGAATACAGCTAACCACTGAGGAATAAACGTCTCCATATAAGAAATGCACCATTAATTACAGCTGGGACTGTACTCCATTTTGAACTGCGCTTAGTTCCTCTATAATAATAATTATTATTATAGAGAAACTTAGTTTAGTTCCTCTATACATGATGATAATTATTATTATAGAGAAACTAAACGCAGCTAAAACATGATTAAAGTCCCAGCTTGATCAAGTAAAATTCGTGCAATAGGAAGACTAAACTAAAATTATAACAATGAGAATAGTCGTAGATTGAAGAACGCAATCAGCGACTCTGTCAAGCCGTGGAAACAAGCTAGCACGAATTAAATGACGACTACCGACCACACCGCAACTAAATCTGGGAGCTGGTGATGTATTCCATGCTACTTTACTTAATTAACTCTTTAAAGCGAGACGTGACCCACTGGTGGTCACCGAGGGGATTTCCATAATGCCCCTGACAGATCAGCAGTCTGCAGCTCAATTTCGATCAATGATTAATGATTAGTGAGAAGTAAATGAAGGTTCGATCTATTTAATGTTCGTTATTTTCAAAGTTGATCTCAAAAATTAACTCTAATTTGAGTCGAATATTGAACTTCAGTTTAAATCGCAGCACTTAATGTGTTAACGAACACAACACTCGTTTATCGTCATACGGAACTGCTTCTTTCTATCGACTACTTGTTGTGATCAACAGGCCGAATTCTGCAGGAGTTCAACTCGTAAGCAATGCCCCAGTCCCGACGAGCACAGCCCCCTTTCACCTCGACCCTCGGGACCGAGCTGTCAAATTTCGAGCCTCCCCAGCTCCCTACAGAGAGCTCCCCTCCCCCTCCGGCCGTCTTAAGTCAATAACCGAAGGAGCGGAGACTAAGAGAGGCTGATGTCACGGTTCCGGCCAAATTAATGGCGAACTAACAAGACAAGGCAGTGATGAACACCCTTCCTTTAGCCCAACTGAAACCCTTCAAACGCTGGCATGCAGCCAAGGTTCTTAACAATTGCCCATCGTTTCTAAAAACCTCGAATGGGCGAAAACTCAATCGAAAGAACATGAACGAAGTTTGACCATTAAGAAGCGAGTTGCGCCATGCAATCGATAGCATAGAACGACGAGCTAAAAGCCGGTCACTTCGAGAATGGAATCAGCAATTCGAGAGAAGCAATCGAAACATTTATTTTATGGAAATGACGGACGACCGAGACTGTTTGCACACGAGCCGAAGAAATACTTGATCCAGAAGCCTTTGGAAAGCAATCGAAACGAAGCAAGAGAGGAATGCAAACTGAGAGCTTCAGAGGTTTCAAACAGAATGCAAATAATTCTGAAGCTCTACGGAAGAACGCGCGAGGAATACTACTCGGATTTCGATCAAAATGGATTTCCTAGAAGCGACCAGAAATCATTCAGCAACTGTAGCTCTGTCAGAGCAATATGATGTGAGGTCCATCAGTCGGAGGCCAAACTAAAGATGGCCCAACAATGAATACGGGAAGAAAATCCACAAGAATTTTACTGTGGGACCTAAATCTTCCAAAGCTTTCAAAACGAGCTGGACGCACAATGTTCTTTATGCACGTCAAGCAAAAATAAACGCAAAAGTATAGAGAGCTGTTCCTTGAAATATTTACAATACTCAATTGTCGACTCCCGAACACAATGTTCGGATCTGAGACTACGCAGTAAAGTTACTATACTACCTACATACGTAAAGGTTGAGAGGGTATTCATCAATACGCATAACGCACAAAGTTCAAGTCATCAAGATTCGTAGAGAGCTAAGTATTGAAACAGCGACAACGAGACTGCCGAGGCAGCATCAGCGAGACTGCCGAGGCAGCATCAGCGAGACTGCCGAGGCAGCATCAGCGAGACTGCCGAGGCAGCATCAGCGAGACTGCCGAGGCAGCATCAGCGAGACTCGAGAGGCAGCATCAGCGAGACTCGAGAGGCAGCATCAGCGAGACTCGAGAGGCAGCATCAGCGAGACTCGAGAGGCAGCATCACCGAGACTCGGGAGGCAGCATCACCGAGACTCGAGAGGCAGCATCACCGAGATTCCCGAGACCTGGAGACGCTAATCCAATATTCCTCTCGAGCGCCGCGTTTTATCGGCAAGACCGATGGTCAAAGGTCCGAATATTATGAATATCGGCAACAAGATAACGCTTTACCCTGCCGGACCCACGCTCGGCCAGTGAGAATGGAGTAAAATTTGCCCCAGCTACGCATGCAAACATGTCTGCAGACGTCTCGGTACTTCGGAAGCAAGGCGGTCATCCAGCGGAAACTGCAGAAGTCGAATATATCGCGTTCAGCTTTCGTAAAATAGCGTTTTACTGCGTTTTACGGCATTTTACGGCGTTTTACATTAGCGTTATGTTTCGAAGAAAGCGTGCCTCATGAGAACCAGGTAAGTAACATCAGTTGTCATGAACAAGATATGCGTCTTAACATCATGGCACGGTTGAGAAAATTTCACAATAAATTGGGTAGAATTGGAAGTAAGCTGGAGCACAAAACTTATCATTGGAAAATTATTGACATTATTAAATATAGGATTCTAACCTCTATTCCCGCTCAGCCAAGCAGTATCACACAGAAAGAGTCAAGTTAAGATTAAAAGGCACCACAACGTGATCTCGGTTGGCGCAGCTCACTACGCCACTACGCTGACGGCAGACACAAGCCTCGCGTTGAGACGAAAATGTGATACAAAACTGAGGAATAAAAGACCGAAACAATCGTCCAAGATGATGATAGAGAAGTTATGATGATACCAATTTAAATTCAAGCAAATAATTATTTCAAAACCTTCCAAATGCGATCTCACCGTATTCACTAAGCTGAGCACACAAAAAATTGAAAATGCTTCAGTTTTTGGAACCGTGCATAAACTTCGTAATACTACGACTTCATTAAATCGCATCCCCTAATCAAGGGTTGGTGAAAACTGCATAAAAAAAATGAAACAGCCATACGCGTGTCGGTTCAAATCGTCCATCGATTTTTGGTGACACAAAATCGTCTGCACTATAAACAAAACACGGCGGACGAGTGTGGTATGGTATAATTACGGTTCAAGACTCCGTTTCTACTGCATAAATGATTTTACACATGAATGAGAAGCGACCATTCAGAATGAACTAAGGGAAACGTGGAATCTACGCAATGTGTTCCCCAAAGGGGACCCTACGTATAGAAATAAGAAGAAAAAAAGACATAGCAAATAGATAACGAATAAGTTATGAAAATTTGAAAAACTTGGAAGTGCGTACGAAAGATGGAATAGATGATATAGGCCGATTTATAGGCTGTCAAACTTTCCACTGTTTGATGAAATTTTATACAGTTTTCGTTTTATTATTGTCTTTCCAATGTCAATGTTTTATTTTCGATTTATTCAAAAAAAATTGGAGCTTAGAAATATTTTTTTAATCTTTGATTAGATTAGACTAGTCGTTGGTTATTGCCTTCCTACCCGCAGCAACAAATGCGATCCAAAGAGAGGAAGAAGGAAGGCACCATTTAGTATGGAGTTGAGGAAAAGCGGAATCTACGCAGAAAGGGCATAGAAACATTAAGTTGTGAAAGAAGATTATGAAACAAGATCAAAGTTGAAGAAGAGAGTAGTAGGTGCTGAAAAACAGGACAGCAGTGAACCGAAAAAAGGTGGTCCTTAACATAACAAAAACATTTTATTTCAACAAAAAGAAGGCCTACCTAACTCTCAGCTCGGGCCCTCACATTGCCCCCCTGGGAGCGCTAATTCCCATAGATACGCTAATTGTATCCCCCTGAGGGGATGCCCCTCACAGAATAAGATCAATAAATTTAATAATTGATTAAATCATGCATTCTGCTCAGTGCTTGAATTTTTCGACTCGAATTAAAACTTTTTGGAGTTGAGAAGCTTGTTAAGACAAGAGAGGCGTATTCCCTGAAAGCAAAGGCTAATATTTTAAATTTCTACACAAACATGTTCTGTTAATATTCAATGACTTTCAAGCCATTCACCTAATAATGAAACAACTTAAATAACAGAGAGTAAATAAAATAATACAGGACCGTGAATACGCACAAGTGAATAACTTTAAATAACAAAAAGTGAATAAAAAATATAAAACTGTGAATACGGCACGAGTAAACAACTTTAAATAACAAAAAGTGAATAAAAGAATATAAAACCGTGAAGAAGGCAGGAGTAATCTCGTAACTTTATTTACTGAGGTCACCTTAACTATGAGAGAGAGATTAACATTTATCAAAATCAGGATTTTGCTGGCTTGGAGGACACATTTCGTCACAACAAACAGCAAGGCAGGCCAGTCGCAACGGCCTAAGGTAGTTGGACAGAAACAAGGCTAACTCCCTTTAGCGTTCACTAACCAATCACGTTACAAATACCACAACATGCACTCATGAGTCAGTCATGAAGATAGAAATCAAAAGAAACACGGGGCCAAACTTAGAGCCACTTCATTCAACGATGAAAGCTTGGAGTTTTGAGGTTCCAGCCCAGTGTAAATACTGGCCTACTTCAAGCAGATTAGCAATTACCTCAGAGGAAGCGTTAATCTCGGCTTAAAACGTCCCTAATTATCTCTCAAGATTACGAGAGGCGTTACGGACACGAAAAGTCCAGGGAAGGCGATGAAGCTGATGCAGTCATGACAAGTTTAGAGGCTTGAGAAGGTTTGTGATGTCTGGAATGTATGAGCGCGCATTTCCAGTTCTAAGAATACCGCAAAACAGCACATCGGTTTCGCCTATACATATTTTGATGCTGAAGGGGATAAGTCTATTTTAAAATGCGTTCTAACACGCTTCACTTCGCGACACTCTTCTGGACACTCCACTATTGATAATGGTTATCTTATTTTTTCGTGCACCGACTCTTACTTATGAAAATTGGGCTTACTGTTAGTAAGACTTCCTGTGAACGTGTATATTTGTACTTCACCACGTATAAAAGGCAATTTCTGTCACTAATGTCTCCGTCAGCTTCCATACCCATAAATTTAAAATTTCAATGTCCAAGAAAATATAACTCTAATGATTCCTCGACTGCAGCAGACTGTAGACCGAGAAGCAAACTGTGTTGCAGAACAGCGAGTAAATTCAATTTAACAGGAAATGACGCAATCGCTCTGCTCAAGTCTGACAACTGGCAGAGAGTTAGCAAGGCCTCCAGGCAGTAGCCCCAGAATGTTCCTAAAGTGCCGAAAACGTAAGACGGGTGTGCTTGAAGTAAATACAAACCGGGAAATTATAACGTAACTTTCCAATTTCCTAAACAGAAAAAATGAGTTTTTGTCCTCTTTTCCTAATTACATATCCCTCCAATTACTGTGAGAGAGCAGTACATTGTTCAATGCTCAAGCTTTATTTCTGTGCTAATATTCTGGTTAAATATGAAATTGATTTCACAAAACGATTAGCGAGGCCAAAAAAAAAGTGTTGCCAAAGTACAATTTTCACAGACACAGACTCTTTAGACGCTGGAAGCAGGACTAAACTGAAGGTTTTCCTCCATACGGCCATCACAATCTCATAGACTTGAGAAATTTAACAATGATCGAACAAAAATAAATAGTAACTCACAGAACTTCGAAAGTTGATTATAAATAGCAGGCTAAATATTACATATTAGATTATAATATAAATTATTTACACTCCGCTCCTCACAACGTAAGTGTTCCAAAGAGAGGAAAGATGAAGGATCTATTCAATATCGCATTGAAGGAAGGGGGAATCTACACACAACGGTATTTGCACACCCTACGCATAAAAACATCAAGGTTGAAGGAATTTGCTATAGCAGGACAAAATGGAAGACGAAAGAAATAGATATTGAAAAATAGTCAGCAATGAATAGAGGAAAAAAATTGGCCCATAACAAAACAAAATCCTTTCCTACTTCCACAGAAGTAAGGCCTACCTAACCTTAGCTCGTGACCTCATACCTCTCTCAGGGAGCGCTAATTTCCGTATAGAGACAATAGTTGTATACCCCTGAGGAGCCAACACTAGCGCCAGCCAAAGTTCAGAACCCAAGTTGTAGCGGATTGTGGGAACAGAGCCCGGGGCCTCGAATGTGCTGCAGGTAGAGTGAACAGAGCAGCCTCCAGCCGGCCTGCGCAGCTCTGACGGAGGCTTCCTGTGCGACTGCGTGCGACGTCCACCTCAGGACAATTATTGTGACTACACGTTAGGTGAGAAGTTAACACATTTCTTGAGAAGGGACACACCGGTGGTCACTTAGGTGATTTTCATAGTGCTGCTGACCCACCTGCAGTCACTAACTCATTTTTTTATTAAT
>JACJUY010010888.1:4666-20695 GCA_014220935.1 Platorchestia sp. MABIK
GAACATCGCTCTTCGAAAACGGCCACTGGGCAACAGATCTAGTGAACAAAGCGGAAATCTCCGTTGACTTGTTTCGAAACAAGTCAGATATGATCAGGCCAGAGATTACCTTCGTTTCAAAACACTTCCCCTTATTCTCCATAGTAGTCAGCGAAATGCTAGCTCTTTCACCATCTATGCCTAACTGTTTTAACAGATCTTCTCTGATCCAGCAATCAGAGGAATGAGTATCCAGAGCAACATTTACCGCCACTTCAACCTTACCATTCTTTCCCCTTATCAGAGCAGGAACAACGGGGCACATCACCTAACGCGCTGCAGCACCTGCCCCAGCAACGACACTGGCCCTCACAGATGCTGAAGGACTCGAATCGCCACCAGACAACACGCAGTTCGCGGGTTGTTTTACAGGGCTGCCGAGAACCTCGCTTTTCATGGGGACTGGCTGCGGCGGCGAGAAACTTCCCTTAGAAAAGTGCATCACTGTTGGGTGGCCCTTCTAGCACTTCGTGCATACTTCCCTTTTCCGACAGGTTTTAGAAGCGTGACCTTTCCGCAAACAACCGAAACACGAGCCACTTCTACGCACAAAATCCCTCTTTTCGTTGGAGGTTTTTGTTTTAAAAAACATGCACTGTAGAACGGTGTGATTGGTTTCCTTACAAAAAACGCATAGAGTAGCAGGTAGGTTACTGTCGGGAGGAGGCCCGTCGAGAACACCATCAGGCCGTACTGTCGTAGTGACGACTTTACACCGTTTATTTTCCTTTAATTTTTTGTTTCGTTCAGCATCTGAAATTTCGCCGTAGATGGGTTGCTTAATTAAGCAGGGTCACCTCTTCTTGCAGGAACTCTACTAAATCTGAAAATTTCACAGATTTTCCCAATTTATGTTTTTTGTAGGTTTTCCGTCGAAACTGCTCTCTCATCTTGTAAGGCAGTTTTAGCACAAGGTTCATAATTTCTCTTGGGCTATTGATCTGGTTGCCGGGAGATGCGCAGTCTACATAATTCTGACACTGCTGGAGGTAAAGAGCCAGTTCTTGAAGAGCTTCCATATTTTCGTAGTTTATGGAAGGCCAGGTGGACAAAGTCCGTAAATATGCTTGAGCTACGAGATGCTCATTCCCATACTGGCGCTCCAAAAGCGCTCTGGCTCTCTGGTAGGCAACTTGAGCATCACCGTGTACGCAGCTCCTAATTAATTTTTGAGCCTGACCCGCAGTGAACTGCTCCAGGCATGACAACTTATCGGCGTCGCTGTAACACTTTGCTTCTATGATCCTTTCGAAGTCCTGCTTAAAGATTTTGTATAGCGTTATATCTTCGCCGTTGAAAGTTTCCAGGCGTTTTTTAGTTAGAGCACTCTCTTCTTGGTTTCTGGCGAGGCGTAGAGAAATCTCATTTTGGCACGACAACACTTTCAAAATATCATTTTCTGAACATGAATTTCTAGGCATATCTCTAGGATGGAGTGACACCTTGCTCTGGCGTCCCGATTCACACGATTGAGAGCTGCAACCACTTGCTAAGGGCGACTCAATCTTATCAAGCTCTTCTTCACGTATTTATTCTATTTTCTAGTTCAGATTTCTCGATTTCAATTCTTCGTTTTTCATCCATCAGTTGAAGTTCTCTTCTCTCCATTTCTCTTTCTTTATTCAGCATTTCTCTCCTTGCCAAGGTTATTGCCTTGCATTGCGCCAGCTTCACACGGGCAGACGACGTCACAGAACTTGAGGAAGACTTGCAGTTAGCCGTTCTTCTTGATTTAACCGACCCGATTGACGTCGGGGTTAGGTGGCTGATGCTCTGCGCTCTAGCTTCACCAGGGCGCAAGAATTTCTCCACTCTAGCTCGAAAAACATTAATTTGATCCTTGTGCGGCACCAACCAGTTATCAAGTTCATCACTCTTACAGGCTTCGTATAGTGCCTCTACTTTTAATAAATACTCTGAAAATCTTGCGGATAAAATCAGGACCGGGAGGATCGTTATGCAAGATCTCTTCAATTTGCTGCATTTTCTTCGTGACTGACGCTAGTTTGGCTGACGGTACAGCTTCATGAAGTGGCGTATGAGACACAGGCATGGTTCACGAGAGAAAGCGTTGCTTCCGAACCATTGGAAGAGCGCGGCACCCAGCACCTACTGTGCTGATACTATTCGAAACGCTAAAGAACTTCGTGGTTCTTTGGGTGCGTGTAGGGTATTCGAAAACGCGCAGGCTTATCCAAACGCTTTCTGTAACAATATAATACAAACAGACTTAGGATCTAGCTCTAAAATCACTCTTAATTGCACTTCAACATCACGAATTTCACATATTATGCTATTAATAAACTAAATAAACACGACTAACGAAAATGCTAAAACCTATCATATGCACAAAATCAATTTAGGGATTATATTGCACGATAAAAATAATTTATGACGAAATAATAAAATATTAAAACCTTACCGAATTATTAGCCCCTTGTGACATACTCTTCCATGTCTAGACAGCAAGTGAAATGCCTACAGCCCACACGGATTTCAACGTTCTACAGACCATGATAAAGCTCAGACGAAATGTACCTACCGCACATGCATGAGCTTCGTTAACGAAAGGCATTAAAATATTTCGTACGCTATTTCATTCTTATGTGTTTCAAATGTGAGAGAAAACTTCAAATTCCACGTATTGAATCCGGGACTTGTACTTTGACACAACACTACGAAGTCTAGCTGCTATATGAGAAAGTTTGTCTTGAAAGACATTTTCTTTGAAACTGTAGCAAAAAACTAATTTTCTCTTGTTCTGTCTTATTTGAAAATTTAAACAATTTATCCACAACAAGAGACACAGCACTGGATTGTTTCTAAAGCCCATTACAATAGACCTATTTGAGTCTAGCTACTTGTGGACCCGAATAAGTTCAACGAATTCTAGGGCGACCTAATACTGGCAATGTTTGAGTAAATTTATCCCATTCAGATACTTCGATATGCAATGAAAATTAAAAATCACAAAGGCTCTATACCAATCATTTTATACAGTTTGCAGCACACAATTTTAGCAAAATCGAGTGATGAAAATGATTAAAACTTTAAAGAAGGTAAGCTGTGCAGGAAAATTCGGCGAACTAATGAAAATATTTTTATTAACCCATTCACCTGGCCAACACGCTCTCTTCATCGTTCAGTGTCGCATTAACAATTTTTCTGCTTTGAAAAATTCAAGCTTCAAATATTTTGTTATTGGGTGTAATTTTAGGCGACAGCCTGCGTGCAGACGTACGACTTGGAATATTCGGGCAAACGTGCGACTTGGAACATTCGGACAAACGTGCGACTTGGAATATTCGGGCAAACGTGCGACTTGGAACATTCGGACAGACGTGCGACTTGGAACATTCGGGCAAACGTACGACTTGGAACATTCGGGCAAACGTGCGACTTGGAATAATCGGGCAAACGTCCGTCTTGGAATATTCGGGCAAACGTGCGACTTGGAATATTCGGGCAAACGTGCGACTTGGATTATTCGGGCAAACGTGCGACTTGGAATATTCGGGCAAACGTGCGAACTGCGGCATGCGTTGAAATGAAACTCTATTCGATGTTGCTCTGCTTTCGGATGTTCAAACTATGAAAGCTCGGCGGTATAAGATCCAAACGTGGTACACTTTCAAATGCTTATACTAAAGATTGCAATTACTTCAAAATTGGCAAACAGTTCAATAACGACTCGCAACGTGAACTGCTGAACAACTGATTCGAAAGCTGCTGTTGAACAACTAGATACTAACAAACAAGAAGTAAAACAAAAATCTCTTATTATCAAATCCAGATTCTGTTAAGCACATTTAAATCTGTCTTAGTGGGAGGCATGAGAATTAAAAATCGTTGAATTTCCTCCGATTTCCTCGGTAACTTCAAGCCCCGAAGAAATATGGGACTTGGCTATTTGTCATACGGCAATCAAACACTTCATACCACAGAGTAAATACGAAATCCAGTCTCACCAGGATTGTCTCGAAGCTTAAAAAATTAATACATTCTAATTCATTTCATGGAACAATCTTGTTTTAGTGACAATACTAAGACAAAAAATTGTCCCGTTATCATGAGACTGTCGGACTACAGTGGGCGTCCCTTCATGTTTGATCCCCTGATACATGATACGGGATGCAGCAACGTTGTCTATAACAATAATTATCCTAATCGTTTCTGAACAAGGAGTCCCGAACTTAGCAAACTCCAGTATGTTTTTACTTCAGCTTGTACTCGGCTGTCTTTCATTACAATACTAGCGCTTCACAAGTACAATGGAGTTGTTTTTAAGGGAAGAAGCTAACAGTCTATTTTTTTCTTCAGTTAGTTGCAACAATCAAAGTTTGTCCGTCAATCCCGAAACACAGAGCAGCAAAAGATGAAAAAGTTCTCCTAAAATAAGTGAGCCTGTTTTCACATCATTGCAAAGATTTTGTTTAGCTTCTGGGTACGAAATTAGACGAGAAATTTTGCCATCAAGATGTATCCAGTCAGGAAAACTGTGTGTGTGGTTTAAAACATGCTTAAATCATTAAAAAATAGAGCATTTAAATTTCCAGAGAAGCAATAAAATCACAAAGAAGACCTTGGAGGTAGACATTAATGTGCTGAACAAATAGTGAGATTCGTCTGCACCTCTGTATATTTTAAATTAGGACTTCCATTTAATCTTGTATTACTTTTTCAGTGTTTATATACCCTGCTGCTATAATTTGTGAATGTTTATTGTTGTTCCAGATACTGAAGATGAGTATAGTTTTTACTCGAAAGCTCTATTTTTATAAAGAAGACTTCATGAATGATGTTTTTACCCTCTTTGATTATTCTGTTTTTAAATAGTGAGTTGTGAACAGAGCAATAGCTGATTTAACAGCCGAAGAAAATGTTCAATTCAAGCTAATTCATTTAAATGTAATATACGGGTGTCCGTCCATAAATGCTTTTTAGATTTCCACAGCATGCTTATGAAAACATTTGCGGAGGGCGAAACGGTTTTACTGCAAAACTTCTTCTTACTCCACACACAAATAGGACCAGCACGAAGGAGGACTGAACTTTGACGTTGGGCCTGAGCCAAAGAGGACCGAACGTTGATGTCAATTAAGCCATTTTAAACGATGCTTATGTTCAGATTCGACAGCAGTCGAAAATTCGAATACATCTACTTGGCACATTGGTGCTCATTTACACATCAGAACTCACACGAATAAAAATTGCAAAATTACGATGAAGAAGACAAATAATTTCTCAAAAAAAACAATTCTTCTGTTGACCAAGTGGACTGTGACTACTTACAAAACTTACAGTGGAAATTTTTGACTGCAGTAAACCAGTGAAATTCCTAATTTTGGGGTTGAAAAAAATTTAAATCGAATCCTTTTTAAGTTACAAGCCGGGAAGCGGAATTTTATCTTGGTTCGAGTTTTAAAAACCTGAGAGAGTTTTGCGTTGAGTTTACGAATAATTGCTTCGGTGAGGAATTGCTGGGCGTCTACGTGAAGGGTCAATTGCATTCAAGTTTAAGCTCATGTTCTTATAGAGGGGAAGGCTTGAAAGTTTTTATGATTGAAATCAGGTATTGGATTAGAAGAGGAAGCTTTTGAAGTGAAGCTTTTTAAGTAAGAAAATGGATAAATTGCTCCTCGTCGGTCTTGCACAGAAACCTACTTTGAGGGGGCCAACCCAGACCCCTGCCAGACCCCTGTCGGTCCGGGGAACTTTTTTTGTTTTGTTGTTGGAATACGACCCTTAGGTGGTGGACTACTCGGCCCTAAAATTTTATGGTGCCAAGGACACTATAGGGGGGGGGTAAAATCCTGAATTTTCGACCCCATTTCGACCCCAGATAAAAAGAAAAAAAATGGGAAATGGAAAATTTGAAACCGTAACTTTGTTTACAATGCTTCAAGGATTCGAAAACTGTCTTTGGTTTTGTTCCAGCATAAAAACTCAATGAGTTCTATTCATTTGAAAGATCAATAAAAATGAACTAACAAACCAATATGTCAAATTTTTTCAAAAAACTAAGGCCTGAATCGAAAAAATTAGATGAAAGAAAATGTGATTCTTTTTAAGAGTTACACATAATTGTCAAATTTCATAAGAATCAGACCACAAATATAAAATTTCAGAATCAGTGTGAAAAAATTTTTTTTTTCAAAGTACAATTCACAGTGTGAATATGAAGTTATGCATGGAGATTTTCGAAATGAAATGAAAACAGCATTCAATTACACAAATTATCCATTATATTACACATCAACAAAAAATTTTGTTTGTGGCCTATACTCAAAACTTCTAATGTTCAACATTCAAAACAGGACTTGTCATTGAGTTTTTATGATAGAACAAAAAAAAACAGTTTTAGAATCCTTGGAACATTTCTAACAAAAGTATTGTAGCAAACTTCCAAATTGTACAAAAATTTTTTTTTATCAATCACTAACCCCAAAATTAGTGTTTATTTGATATATCGCATACAAAAAAACAGATGTAAAATTTTCTACAGTGCTTTTGCTAGAAATGTTTCATGGATTCTAAAACTGTGTATGGTTTTGATCTAGCATAAAAACTCAATGACCAGTCTTTTTTTGAAACAACCGTGAAAATGTACCAAGAAACAAATTTTTCGAATTTAAAAAAAAATAAGGCCTAAATCGAAAAAATTACACGAGTAAAACAATTTATTTTCAACAAATACATTTACAGGCCAAATTTCAAACGAATCGAATGAAAAATTGAAATCTTGGGTTGACCCC
This sequence comes from Platorchestia sp. MABIK, assembly GCA_014220935.1. Classification (NCBI taxonomy): domain Eukaryota; kingdom Metazoa; phylum Arthropoda; class Malacostraca; order Amphipoda; family Talitridae; genus Platorchestia; species Platorchestia sp. MABIK. The sequence continues at coordinate 11,461 of JACJUY010010888.1, forward strand.
CTTAACATTGATGTAAGTCTTGCACATCAAACTGTTAGAAACGGAGTCAGGCCTTCAGCCCTAGCATTGAATTATTTTACCTAGCTTGAAATATACATATAAGTTGCCTTAACAATTTGACCGCAACGTGAGCCGCCGGCATACACGGTGGAAATTTTCATGATGCTGCTGACCAACCAGTAGTCTACTATCTTTTAAAGCATTCATTTTCAGTCACAAACTCAATTTTTATAAATACTTGAAACTAAGAACCAGGCAAGTTTTTAGTTTCAAGAACCAGGTTCTTGAAGGCAAGAACCAGTTAATGTTGGCTATTTTTAAAATTTCTTACTATGATTGACTTAATTTGAGTAGAAAATTGAACTTCAATTTCCCCATTGCAGTCATGGTGTTGAAGGAAAAGTGACGCAGTCTCATCCACTAGAGCGTTGACACCAAGAGGGCAAGGCCTCCTGCCCTGACCGTCTCGACCTGTAAGCAAGGGGCGCAACCTTCAGCTTTCTTACCGCTGTTGCTGAGAGACCTCACCAGAGAGATGGCAAAATTCTCTGCCCTTTAATGAATTCCTCAATAATCTATCGAAATAACTTGTCACACCGGTTATTTAAAGCATATTTAGTGACTGCGTCGTAATTTATTCGAATATAATGTTCATTCATTATACGACGAAGACATTTCTCTTCTATCTAACGAACGTTGTAATCTGCGCAGTTGCTGGGTCGACTGCATCTGCGACGCTCATGCAGTTCTTGGTGTAATGTCGCAGCATGTGGTGCAGCATAGAAGGCTCGCTTAGGAAATGTAGCTAGCAGGGTGTGATAGATGAAGGTACTACTGAGTGAAAAAGGTTTCGTGAAGTGTCGTTATGAACGCTATCGCATTTCCCCTTTTTCTGCGGAAGCAAAGCTCCTTATTTTTTAGAATTTTATCGTGAATATTCTGACTATATGAAGTTTTATGAGAAGTATGTCAGCAAAATTCGCTGCTAGAGTTCATTTGAATTAGAGCGAGTAAAACCCCACTTCTCTGTAAGAAATAACTGAAGTTTACGTAACTACTCACAAAATAGTGATCTCAATGTGATACTTCTGCAACAGCTACATCAGAACCTTATGGAAATTCCTTGCAACTTTTACTAATGCTATGAGAATCATTTCAATAGTTTCTACCGATGTCATGCTGTTATGATTACCGTGCATGATTTTGCAGGCAGGTATTTTAAACGCACTTCTGGTACAACATTTTCTCAACACAAACACACACACACACTGAAATAAGAACAGTTCAACTTCTCTATCTGTGATCATCGAGTACATGGGAAGTAAAAATCAACGAGTGATTATTTATAATAATTATATTCCACGGTAAAAGTTTGATAGCAGCTATTTGGCTATTCAACTGGAAATGTTAATACTAAATGCAAGTTGAGAACTGAGGCTTTTGGAAGTCCATTCTGAGTGTGAACTCTTTTCAAGGAAAAATTAATTTTTATTTGAAATCAAAGTACGTTTTGCGTGCAACTGCGTGCAACTGCAGTTGCACGAAAGCAAAGACTAAAGCATACTTTTAAATAACGAGAGTTGAGTATTCGTCTGTAATTCGCTCGCTTAAGAACAATTCATTTTCTCGGGATATCAAGTTCGACCACGAGTTTTACAACAATTTTCTCTTGGTTTCTATTGATCGCCTTCATTAATTTTAAGCTTATTTTTTCATACCTCGACAAGTTATGCTCGTGTCGGGTAATTGCAGGCAGAATTTGAGCAGATTCTATATTTTCCCGGGCAAAAAAAATCAAACAAATCGGGTGAACTGCATTATTAACAATTTTGATTAGATCTTGACCCTTTCTTTCCTTTAATTCCTCCAATTAATGATGATACCCCGAGAATAATATATGTCTTCTTTGATTATATTTAAAAAGAAGAGTACCCGTATGTAAATGGTATGTTTATCCTACAAAAGAAGTATCCCCCAAGTTCTTCAGTTACTTTTTCCTAAGCACATTTTTTTACCAGTCTTATCAATGTTATCGCGTCTAAAGTCGGACGATAAGTCGCTCTTACGATACAACACTCTTTGGAAACCCCATCATGGGCCAGAGGAAAACGCTTGCAGATCAAGAACTTTCGTTATCTTTTATGCTATCATCATTGTTGGTCGCTAAGAATCTTTCAGAGCATTTTACTACTCTGTGCATTGAATACTTATCCAGGCCCAACACAATGTATCTTAGTTTCTTCAGTTATTTAACTAAGAAATTATGCCTGAAGCTGAGAAAAATGATGCAATCATAACCATGACGATGTGAATACCTTTTCCGTGAGATGAAATTCTATACAAAGAAATAAATCGAAACAGCTGCGATACTGTAATGCACAGAGACTGACAAATATTTTACTTGAATGACTGAAACAAGTTTTCTTGCATCCTTTCAGACTTCAAACACTAGTTTCCTTGCAAAATGAGCCCGTCAACTTCAAAATTATCCTCCAAGTAGAAGCGAGCAGAGTTAGCCTAACATCTCACGTTTCATGAGTAATATGGGCTCACAGTTACTTGTCTCGTGAAGTCTCTTGGATCATTAATTTTACAAATAATAGTAAATAACTGAGATGACTGGTAACCATAATGTAATAATCAAAAACCACGTGAGGACATATAGAACAAAAGCTGAGACATGAAGCGATGAATGTTAGTGTCCAGCACTGCTTGGGCTTTCGAACACATTCCACCTTAATTTCTGATCATTTTCACGGTTTTTCAGAGGCCTTTTATTCAAATTTATACCATTAATGTGTTTATAAATACATCTGTTTTTGATCTCTATAAAATAATAATTACAATTACAACAGCATTGAAATGATGTGTTTGGTATATTTGGATCGTGCCTTCGCATTGCTAAGTAATACAACAAAGTTATTAAAAACCCTATTTAAAAGAAAATATACTTATAGTTATGGACAATTTCATCAGGAAAAAAATTTGACGCTCTCAGTTGGGAGCAAAAATTATTTGTTTTAGGAAAAAAGGTTAACGCAGGGCTTGTTCGGCTTATGATATTACGACACACCTTCATGACGATCATTAAAGTTTCTCCGTTTTTCCAGATTTTTCAAAAAGCACCTGATTTTAATTTTGAAATGATATCTGCTTGGTTGTGGCTGCTTCTGGTACCTCTTTTTGTCTGTTGGCTTTTGAAGAAAAGACAGCGAACTTACAGCAACCTACCTCCAGGTGAGGGCTTCAGAGTCAATTTTTAACAATTACCCTTTAATAACGAGTAAATTAATTTTATAGCAAAGTCTCAAAAATGTTAGCTCCCTTGCTCTATGGTCAAGGGTACAATCTATGAGAGACAATCTTACCCAATAAAACCCTTGTTTTGTTTGTTTATTCATATATTTGTTTGGTGTCCGCTTCTCTCGTCTTTCTGTCGCGCTCTGAAGGATGCTTAAATGACCGGATCTGTGATTCGAGTTTCACCAGTGCACAAGCACAAGAATGTTTTAATCGCGTGTACTATTAGGATGGATAAAGTTCTTTGTCATTGTCATTCACATCTGCAAGATTTATTTGAGGAAAATTTCGAATCACGTCATTTTTGAGGGGTCGTGTATACTAGTTTGTTATAATTATGCAGTAATATCACCGGGGAAATAAGTCTGAAAGCGAAACCTAATATAGGCTAGCTCAATTGTTATATACCTGAAAAATCCTGTAGAATTTTAACCAATTTCAAGTCGGAATTTTTCAACGCATTGATCACGTGTACAGGTCCAAAAGGGAAGCCCATCGTAGGCACTCTACCCAGAAGTGGCCAGTCGATGCTAAACTTCTTCGAAGAACTGCACCACCAGTATGGCGATATCTTCATGTGAGACAAACAGTATGAACATGGAGTTTTTTCATGAATTAGAAGGTTCAACAGTTTCAATTTTAGTTTAGTGAAGCTAGCATTATTCCGTGGATATGTTGACGTTATGCTTACCCAAAAACAAATAAATTTAGAAATGTTACTTATGAATGTGCAATCTTACATATCCAACTTTCAATAACACAAGATTTTACTGTCGGCTTTTGAGACCTAAATGTTTCAATAACACACTCATAGAATTTGATGATAAAAGGTAGATCTAATTTTCAATTGCAAATGTTTAATTTGAAATGAATTCGCACTAATAATATTATATATGTGTTTTTAAAATATTCAATAATATTTCGTTTTTTAACAATAGAATCGTCCGTTTTGTAAATTCACATGAATCGACCGTTTTTTTGACTTATTAACCTTGAACTTATACGAGAAAAATAGAAATAGATTCATTAGAAGGGGCCCGTGGCATTTTGGGACAACGTCGTCGAAGTTTATGACATCGAAGACAGCCCGTGGCGAAGGGAGGGTGAGTACGTCCGCCACTTGTGTTCGTTGTGAGGCTGTAAAGACGGCACTGCAGTGATGTAAAGATCGCTTTGTTCGCGGAACAAAGTGTCCAGCATTTTTGAAGTAATAACCACGTGGATATTTTGAGCTGTACGATTTTAATTTCTCTGTGCACGTTTCTTGCATTGCGAACTTTTTCAGTACTTATGATGGAGAAATGTGTAGGCTGGACGCTTGCTCAATTTTGTAGGGCTGTTATTGTAATTGGTGGAGCACAGTAATTATGCGGACACATAAACCAGTGATCATGGAACGAAAAATGTTTTTCAAATGATCGATTTTTGAGCGATGCGTGCATTCAACCTTCATCCTTTACTTAAATCTAGCAATTGTAAATTTATCAAAATCGTGAGTTGTGAATCATGAGTATACAAAATTTTAATTTCCATATCATCGAATTGAACTGAAAAATGAAGTTATCGTTCCTCACTGGCATTAAGTTGTTTTTCAATGTGGGGAAATGGTCCTTCTACAAACAAATTATTCAGCCTCGTCCTCAGTTCATGAATCCGAAGCAAATATTCAATTTTTTTGCAAATATACTTAACTCAGTTGTAAATGTGCAATATTATGCTCTTAGGGTGCCGATGGGATGCCAGAACATGGTGGTGATCGACAGCTACGCGCTCATGAAGGAGGCCTTCTCCCACCGCCACCTGCAGGGACGCGGGACGCACTACACCATCCGCACGCTGACCATGTCAACATTTCACGGTGCGCCGCTGAGGATAGAATGAAACATGGGAGCTGAAACCAGCTTGGTGGGCCAAACTTAGGTGGCTCCCCAGGTCTCGTGCTGTCAGACATTTATCACGCATAGAATCCGTAAATCGAATAAGAAACAAATGGTACTCCCATTCAGAGCCTTTAATTTTACCGCACAAGTATCAGAACATTCGTTGTCGCACAATGACACCACAATGCAGTCGTTTCGAGGATTTACCGTGATTTGCCTGTTCTTATTTACATTATCAGTAATGAGAGAATAATTTCATGTTCTGTTTTTGATTATGGTAGATATCGTCTCAGTTACTTTCGTGATCCAGTGATTCGAAGTGCTGTGGGGCGAAGTAGATATTTCGGCTGTGAGACTCTGTTCTCATATTCTGAACTGCCACACACTTCTTTTTCTGCTTGCCGTCGCTTCACCATCTGTAACTAAATTTTTACTCAGTCATCATCGATTTGAAATATTGTTAGTTTAGTTTTAAAATGGGAAGATGCACTCCACTGCAGCTAATGGGTTATTGCGTCATCCCCCAAAATGATTGATTAATAATTAAGGGTGAGAGAAAGCTCATGATTCTTGAGTAATTTATAAGTGTAGAAATAACTACCAACGGATCCGAATCACGCTTTTGAATTCTTTCGTTTCAGTTTTGTTTCCTAAACTTCTCATTCATTTTCAGAACTTTACGTGCTGAGAAATGACTAAAACACCGATTTCGCCAAAAAAATAGCATAATTTTCTTTTAACTATGAATCTCAGCATTCCAATTTGAGGAGTGATTAATTTTTCCATGACGTGTGAAAACACTCCAATTGGAACTAAATTTGCATCATTGAATTAATTTATTTACTCTCTTGTAGCATTCATTTCTCTGATAATTTAGGTAGGAAAGTAATCTATTTTCTTTTGCAGTAATGTAATCATACCAGCCAACATGAAATCAAGTGTGAAAAGTTCAGGTGTGGAAAAGTATGGAAAATAAAAATTTTCCCCAGATTTTTTTTTAATTTTTGGTCACCTTTAATTTATTTTAATCAGGTAGACGAGGAATGCATCAGCATAGTTTCTTCTCTCTTCTCTGTTAAAATTAATTGTGAAAGGATTATAGCCGTGTGCCCCATAATCTATCATGTCATTTTTGAGAGATTTCCATGGAAGTTGGACAAAACCCCATAGTGAAAAGAATTTCCATCATGGAATTGCTTCTCAGGATTACTACCTCACCAAAATACATATATGAAATAGGTTTCTACTCACAAAAACCTGTGAATCATTAACGAGCTATAAAACCGGTGGTAGAGACCAAACTGGCTCCACACGCTGAATCTGCTGGAATATACGTAGTACTCGTATATCAGACAAGCATCTTCATCTTGCTCCAATTATTGTAGGATTGTTGTTCGCGAGTGGCAAGCCGTGGATAACCCAACGGACTTTCGCTCAGAAGCATCTCAAAAAACTTGGCATGGGCAAGTCTGCCATGCAAACTATCATCCTCGAAGAAGCCGATGATCTCATTGCTGCTTTCTCAAAGAAGCTGGCCAGACCTGTCAAAGTTTCGTACGAGGTCAACGTCTCCATCCTCAACGTGCTATGGCGTCTTGTAGCCGGTAAGTGAAGCTGAAAATCGGTTGAACGTTCGGAAAATATTGCAATCCCATAAAATTTCTTTCTCTTTAAATCCAGAAAGAAATGTCTTGCGTATAAAATGCTTGAAAGTGATAATAAAGTATTAGTCATATATCTCTTACAAGTAATTTCAGTTAAGTTTGACAACGTACATCATGGAACTATATGTACATACATAATCCTTCAGAAAATTAAGTAGTATAGCAAAGTCAGGGCTCGAAGAAATGTTAGTTATTAGATTCTCACAGAGAAGCTTTATGTGACAGGTGGAGGGATGGAATAATTTTAGGTTGGTATGAAGTATCATTAGTTGACTTAGGTGACGAAGGTTTATCGCAGAGAACGCACGAGAGTGAGCTAGAGGTGGGATTTAAAAGACGATTCAAAGGCACTAGCAAAGGGGATTGATTATTGGTGTTGGCAGGACAGAATCAAAATTGAAAAATTTGCACTGACGGCCCCGTAAATACGTGCAAAAATAAATAGGCTAACTGAAGAAAAGCCTAGCAAAATAACGTCTCATATGGATTGTTTTTGTCTGTATTTGCTCATCTTCTCAAACTTTATCATATTTGATAGGAATTTATCTTAGTATATGTTTCGTTCTGGCAACATTTTCATAAAAATAAATTTGAATTGCTGAACAAGTTTTTACTGGCGTTCGATGCAAACTTGCCCTTATTATGATGCATTTTTCCTATCCACAATATCATTATCACTGCCCTCCATATAGCCTATTTGTGGCTATTATGCAATGTTTCATTGGCCTGTGTCATTAGGCGAGCGATTTGGTCGTAGATAAATCAAATTAGGATAAAATGTGCGATATCTTTGTCAGGATAGGAAAAAAATTGTACCTTAAAATAGGATAAAAGTTTAATGTTGATTTTTTATTGCGTTTTCCTTGTATGTTTAATAATTGGGTTTGATAATCAAAGAACGGCGACTATTTGCAAATCAAAACAGCTACTTTTAAGACTGCAACGCAGCTCGATATTTTCATGAGTGCCCTGGCTTCCAATACAGATTCTTCCCTCGANTAAATAGGCTAACTGAAGAAAAGCCTAGCAAAATAACGTCTCATATGGATTGTTTTTGTCTGTATTTGCTCATCTTCTCAAACTTTATCATATTTGATAGGAATTTATCTTGGTATCTGTTTCGTTCTGGCAACATTTTCATAAAAAAAAATTTGAATTGCTGAACAAGTTTTTACTGGCATTCGATGCAAACTTGCCCTTATTATGATGCATTTTTCCTATCCACAATATCATTATCACTGCCCTCCATGTAGCCTATTTGTGGCTATTATGCAATGTTTCATTAGCCTGTGTCATTAGGCGAGCGATTTGGTCGTAGATAAATCAAATTAGGATAAAATGTGCGATATCTTTGTCAGGATAGGAAAAAATTGTAGCTTAAAATAGGATAAAAGTTTAATGTTGATTTTTTATTGCGTTTTCCTTGTAGGTTTTAATAATTGGGTTTGATAATCAAAGAACGGCGACTATTTGCAAATCAAAACAGCCACGGTTAAGACTGCAACGCAGCTCGATATTTTCATGAGTGCCCTGGCTTCCAATACAGATTCTTCCCTCGAACAATCTAGTGCTGATGAAGCTTCAATACTTTGCTACAACAATTAAATATTCTTAACGATTTGTTGTAAAAACGTTGGCCGGGTAGACATAGACTCGTACATTTTTTAGGTCCTTTTCAATGATTAACAATGCTACTCATCACCGTTATTTATAAGCGATTTCTAGAAGTGTCAATAAAATGAGCAAGAACTACTGCTAAATAAAAACTATACCACTCTCTGAGGGTAGCAATTTGAAGCGTTGTATTGTTGCTACAGAGATCGGAGCTAGATCGTCGAAATGAGAATCCGTAAGTAACTTGTGCGCTCGTCCGTCTTAACTCTTTGTTTCTGCCTATATTTCTTGCGACGTTTAAACGAAATTTGAACATTTGTCAAATGAATCCAAATCAATGGCATCTACCTTGTTTTGATCTGCTAATTACTTACACATCGTGATCAATACCTTCAACTAAACTCTATAATATACTAAACACTCACGACAAGCATAGACAATAAGGAGAACACACAACTCTCAGAAAACTGGCTTTGAAAAGCACATCTCGAGGATTGGCAAGAGTAGGGAAAATTTTCCTCTGTTCTGGTGCTTGAGAGTTAAATAGCTGCTCATTACTGCGTGTATGATATTACCCCTACAGATGAAAGATACGACGTGAACAACAAAGAAATTCAGGACTTGACCCGCATAGTGGAGGAAGTGTATGACCTCGTCTTGAATCCATTGTCGCCGCTGAATTTGTTCCCGTGGCTGCTGTACCTCCCAAACTTCATCCTCGACACATTCTTCGAGACCAAGAAGGGAAGGGAACATATGGAGGCCCTCGCTGCCTAC
>JACJUY010010890.1:5210-16705 GCA_014220935.1 Platorchestia sp. MABIK
TCTCTTCACAAAAAATGAAAAAAAACATCACGTTACAGATTCGTCAACTCGACATCCTGCAAGATGCTAGCACTGTTTTTTGTTCTATATTTTGAGAAGCTTTTGCACCAGTATTCCTTCTTAGATGTCGGCTCCAAAAACTGGAAGCGTGCATAGGCACGCACCCCAGAAAAAAGTTAAAGAAATTTATGAGCTGTCCTTTCAAGTTGAATAGAAAGCGCAAAAAGTTAATACCCTCAGTAACAGAATGCTGAAAACCTTGTTCTGCGAAATATTCCGAGAAAAATGGAAGACAAATTTTGCTTTCTTATAATGAGGTCATTTAGCAATACCTATTTTTATGTTAGATTCTTGGAAAAAAATCTTGCGATAGTTGAAGGCCTTCTGTAAAGCTTGGCAAGAGTCTGAATTGAAAAACCATGCATCCCAACACGTGGAAAAACAAAACTTTCCCCATTGGCTGCACTGTCTTGCCTAACAACTGTGTCTGCTTTTCACAACTTTCACCTTGATGGGCTCTATGAAAAACGCCCTTAGAAAGAAAGTAATATCCAAAGAATGTAAGACATTACCTTAGTAGTTTACATAGTTATTGAAGAGTAAAGAAAAACTGCTAGGATTTTGAACAAAAGTATATGAGTTTGAGGGAGTGTGGCTGAAACTATGAAATCAGGGACTTGCCATAATTTCTTCAAACTTGGCAACAGTAAACACTTCAAATTTACATGTAAGGTTTATCATACGTAAACAGAAGCGTAGTAGAGACGAGAAGATTTTCATGAGTGGAGCCTGTGCTTTATCACACAAATGCAGCGGCTATAAAATATTATATAAGCTGATTGACTCACTAAACAATGTAAATTTACGGTTAATTTCACGACATACTTTCATCAGAAACCAAATAAACTTGAACGTCATTCATTAAATTAGACAACAATCTCAAACTTGGAACAGAAATTAAATTCGTTGGATTTCATTGAAATCTGCACGACTAACTTCTGTAAGGAAACACCTTCGCATTGAGTTCGCGAGTGATGACACTCACAAACCTGGAGCTAATAGTTTAATTTTCTAGACCCACAGCTCCTATAGACAAGGAGCTCTTTGGACCGAAATGGACGCTATGTCTTTCAGTGTTTCTGGACTTTCCGAACTCTTCAGAAAAGGAAAACTTTTAAGACCAGTCCAATGACCGAGGATTTCGACGGACATTTCTAAGGGCTTGGCGTTCACGGTGGAATAGAGGAATAGTTATTTTCTTTGTTTAGACCCGAGTGCTTGAACAAATCAAAGATCGTTTCAAGATAGGTGGGAAGCTTTATTTAAGCGTTATGACATCGTTTGAAAAGGTGTGTTTGCAACCCTAAGGAGAAATTAATTTTTGTTTCTAGTGGTTAACTTGCATTGTCTTATCACAGTGAAATTTTAGGTATCACTTAGGGTAACACTATCTCATCAATTGAACTTAATTCCCATGGTTTCGCTACGTAATCATTTTGGAGTGCAATAATATGGGTGCCCAAACAATCTTAGAGTGTAAAACGATTTCAAACTTACTTCCATTGGGGTTTTACAACCAAATTTTTCAGTGTAGATCTCAGGCTCGTTTCACTTGAAAATTTTATGGGTTATACCAGGAAAATTCGAAAAAGTTATGGTTTGACTGATTAGAAGATTCCACGCCCCCACTCTGGTCTCGTTGCTATTGCGCTCACCTTACATATGTTGGGCTGAGTTTTGAGTCTCGTAGGGCTGGTCAGGTGTTTCTAACAGATTAGAAAATAAAACATTGGTCAGAATATCCTGCTCGCAAGTTGGTGTTTGAAATACGTTCGGCTTCCGTCGTGGTGTCTGTTTCTACTTTCTGACATTTGCATCAAAGAAATATGAGAAATCGAAAATGAGAAACGACCAACATCAAATCATTTTAAACAAAACAATCTTTTCTCATGAAATGAGCGACTGGATTTGGCTAAAACTCGCATTTTGAATATCGGCCTTTTTTAGGATTAGGTGCATTGTGATGCAAAGAATCACATACGAAATTAAACTAAATAGTACGAAAATGGATCAAATAGTAGAATTTCTTGAAATATTTTCACTGTTGATGGGTAGATGGATTTGTAGTGTCGAATAACTTTTTGTAAACTTATCCCTACAATTTGGTGAGAAGTAATTAAATGCTGATTTTTTAGAATTTAGCGGGTATCGATTACACAGGAGACAAGCAAACACAGCTAAATACCTTTTCGACGATTAAACTTTGGAAATAGAATAACAAAAATTACTATCTCACCAATGAATACACAAATGATTAGAGCACTACTTATCGAGTGTTCAAATTTTTTGTGTTGCACGTACTTTCAAATTCAAAAACTTCATTGTCTCTGTGGAATATCTAAAATTTTGCATTCATTACGGTGTTCCATCGTATATTTTTAGTTTTAATGTTTTTCACGGTGAGCTGATACTTGAATGAAAGAACTGCTTTGTTAGAATTATATGAGGCAAACAAATCTCAATGGAAGATTCTGAACTCTTAAGAAGTAAATAGAATGCTAGTGTGAAGAACGTAACAGCAATTCAAAGAAACGAGAGATATGTTGAACAGATCTGATCAAGGTTATCTTCGCACTGCCAGAGGTTCAAAACTATTTAAATCAACTAAAATTGTTTAAACTTTTAGGGATGTTTTATTTCGTTCGAATGTGATACAAATCTTATTTCATCCATTTTTTATGGAATGCCTTATGACGCAGTAACGGTTACCCCCAGTCAATCCGGTACTTACAGTATTTCCAACACCTGGGTAGAGTGAAAAATAGCGGCAGAGTTCTCCCTATTCCCAACAGGGAGAATCACTCGACTGCCTTTGCCAGGATTCGATCTGTCGACCCTCCCCGCAAAACGCGCACGCTCTTAACCACTCGGCCACGCTGACCACGAGATAGCAGCTGCGAAGTAATAGAAATAAATTGCTCAAAAATATAGCTAAAGTGGTCTATGTGTCCATTGAGATGATGTTGAGAATTCGTTACAAAGATTTGACTATCACCCCAGACCAACATCAAAAGAAACTTATTTTTTTTCCCCCGACTACCGAAGATGAATATGAGATAAGATGTGGAGCTCCGTTTTCTTGCGCTGTCTTGGTATGCTCCTCAAAAGCGTCTTCCACAACGAGAAAAAATTAATGGGTCAAACAAAATTAACCTGAAAAATAATACATTTTTGGTCAAAACCTGGCGAAATGAGTGCCAGGGTGATCAATTGATGACAAGGAGAGAGTTCGGTGATGGTGCGGGTAGCTGTAACTGAAACATGAAGAAGTCATTTGATTTTTCTTGATAAAGAGGTCAAAGGGAACTAGAAAATTAACACAACATTCATTTTCAGCTAATCATTATTTTCCTGGGATAAGAACTATTTAAAAAAACGAGTGTGGCATCTTCAGCATGACTTGATATCTTTTCATCCTTCATTAATAATGTTTAAGTACTACAGCAGAACGGTGAAATAATGATAATACACCGAACAGATGTCACGTCCGCTTTCAAAGCAGTTTTCCTCCTGACGCGATAGGATGAGCGTGTTAGTGTATCAATCCCGCCAGTTAACTCCACTGACCGGAAAGGAACAGCAATGTGCAGCTAAATAGTAGTACCCACTATTTACCCTAGTGTCTTCTAGCCTTAGGTACTGAAGTGCGGTGATTAATCACGGCCATAAATATCTAGCGGCTGCAATCTATCTTCGCTGCAACCAGAGCTATTGGTGCAATGAACCGCTCTAAATCGACCTCAAAGAGCGTTACTGTTCCGAACTGCAGAGAGCCATTGAATATTTTTCACAGAGTGAAGGAAAAAAAACAAGAAAGTGTTTGGCATCCAGTGTTCCCTCTTGTTTTTAAAGGAAAATAACCCGTCATCATCAGGTCTGGATTTTCATGATTACATCTATTATCTGATCGGTTTCAAAGATTAAATTGTCCGAAAGACATAACCGAAGTTTGAATGCTCTGAAAGCAAAACTCACCCCAGAGTGTTCCAAAATCTATTAACGCGATTCTTGCAGATTGCTGTCAAAACACCTTCAACTTGCTATTCATACAAATGGGATAGGTATTTGAAAATACGATGGTATTCATTACATATATACATGGTATATTACCATCTCCTGAGTGTATAATGAATTCATCTTTTTCCGAATATAAACGGGTAATGATAATCATTACTGAACATCATGTGATCTTACGGTGAAAGTTTTCTCTGATTAACTCACCTCTGATCAAGTATTAAGGCAGTCACAGTTGTAAAAAAAAAAGAATGAAGGGCATTTAACTTAACTCCTTAGAATGTAAATATTAATGAACTTTCATAATATGGCTAATTGACTAATTGGTAACTGCAAATGATATTGTCATCTATAGTAATGGAACGTATGATCCATTGATGCCGAGCTTCTGACAAAATACGTACAAGTTATTGGTAGGTTATAAAGTTTATCACAGGATTACAATGGTTAGAACTATCAAAAATGTTGGGGCGCAGTAGAATTTCAAACATTTCGGGAACCAGAATCCTCGGTGAGGTCAAATTCTAGTTACATCATAACTTTTCTTGTTTTATTTTTAATGAATGCATGTTCCGATATGTAAAGTTGGCTGCACTTATTCACAATAATTATAACTACGCATTAGTTATATGGAATAAGTTGCACTCGAAGCAATTTGCTTTAGATTTATGTCAATTTAAAACTGTTTTACTTTCATGACATAAGTTTGCAAGTCATTCGCTCCTGACTTCTTCTCAAAATTTGTATGCTGAATGATTTTTTTTATGCAATCAATGGGAATGGCAGAATGTTGCAGCGCGTAACTAGAAATATTACGTCAGAAGTTTACGACGTTCTCAAATCGTATAGTGAGAGTTGGAAAACGTGTTAGTCATTATATGATTAGCCCTACAAGCAACTTAAGCTCTTATTATGATTCAGTCTTGCTTCGTCATGGCAAATCTCGAATCAGACTTTAATAAAATCGGGTTGTAATTAGACTTAACCACCTATCGACGTCGGTTGTTCGAATACATGGGTTCAATTTCGCGGAAGCTAAAATTTCATTCATGCGCGTTGTTCCTCGAAACTTAAGTGTTATTTCCCGTGACATAAAATTCAGCGGCTTTCTGGTGAATAAGAATGTTTTTCTAATTCTGAAGATGGTGGTCACGCAACCACTATCACAGCGAGAGATTGCTCGGCAAGGTCTGGTGTTGGCTAACGAGCCGCCTCTTTCCTTTGATGGGCCCTGGCATCTAATTTACAGCCGAGTGTCGTGACGACACATGCTAAGCACCGAAATTACCGAGTTCTTGCGAGGGGAATTGCCAGAAATTTTCGAGCGAATCAGGTGAAATAATTTCCCCCAATGGGCGTTCAAATCGTGGTTCAAATTGGGTTTCAATCTAACACACTTTTATGAATTTTCAGCATTTGCTCAGATTATTGTCTGAAATAAAAGTGTGATATGTTCCAACTTAGTGAGCGCATTTCATTTCATTTCCCTGCGTAGAAATGTGTACCTTATCAGACTTCGAAAATATGTCCCGTATTGACTCAGTTTTTTGGTTTTCTTAATCCACGAACCGATATGATGATTGATCTCCCTCTATTCGCAATGATCTTATCAGTATCTGATGTGAATTTGAGTACTTTTTCAACTGTATTTTATTCGCAGCAGAGCCAATGATAGTTAAGTCAGTTGCTTAACGCGACTCTACTCGTATCGTTAGGTTATCTATATTAGCTTTTAAATTTAAAAATAAGGCATAATGAATTTGTTGACTATAACGCTCACCTCAACAGTTTTTCCCTTTGGTGTATGATTGTAGAAGATCAAAAATTAAAAAAATACCGCTAAATGTTATCACAGAAACCCGTTGCAATGTGAGTACTCTTGAGCGTGCATACTTTTGGTTTATGCGTAATTCGTATCGAAGTTAACTCTTAAATGTGCGGTGTCAGAGGAAAGCTTAGGTGAATTTATGCTTTATGATGAAGATTCGAGGAAGTAAATGCAATAAATATTTAAAATCTCCGATAAAAAATGAATAAAAGAGGAGCCAACTTAACAACATATAACTGTTAATTAATAATTGGGATTTACAGCCTTGAGCAATGATCACAGTCACAATTTTCAATTATGATTTCTCTTAAATATTTTAACAGAGTTCATTGTACAAAAAC
This sequence comes from Platorchestia sp. MABIK, assembly GCA_014220935.1. Classification (NCBI taxonomy): domain Eukaryota; kingdom Metazoa; phylum Arthropoda; class Malacostraca; order Amphipoda; family Talitridae; genus Platorchestia; species Platorchestia sp. MABIK. Next base: position 11,454 of record JACJUY010010890.1, read on the forward strand.
TGCTCAGTAATATTGTAAAACTGCATTAAAAGAAAATCTATTCCAAGAAATGCAGTGAGTTAGTCAGTACAAAAAACTCATCAACTGCTCGTGAATCTGAAGGCAAGCATGATCGCAATCGTCTGGCTCGGCTCGGTAACTCATTTTATTAATTTTCCTGCATCAAATTTTACCTACAAAATTTGGCTCATGCAGAGAGATAAAAATGCATTCTCGGCCAGAATAAGCGAGAGATATCATAAGACGAACGCCGCAACTCTAGAACGAGAGTCTTGGAAAACCTCAGGACGGAAATTTATTCGGTCTCATGGACGAGTGATTCTGTTTGAACCTTGGTGGAATTTTAGAATAGAAGCGAAGCGACGAGTTCTCCAATGCTTGCGTGAGGGACGGTTGGTTACAGACTTCATGAAGATAAGGTTTGCTTTTGATGGTCTCGCGACTAAAATTGAAAATCGAAAATAGCCTTGTTTTGTCTCAGAAAGCCAAATGTTTAATAACAACTTCTGTCAACGGAATTACAATCGACAATAATTATTTATGGATTGATATGTCTGTAAAATAATTTTTGTCTGAAATTCAGATGAAGAATATCTTCTTGTATTCTTGACTTCATTTCTTCTACCCAATTAATTTGAGAAAGTTTTATTTTCTTCTTCAAATATTATGAAGAACTTCAGGGAGTAAATTCCAGTGTTTGACCAAATTTAGAATCATCAAACAGTTTTGAGAACAAAGAATCATATGAGAGTTTTTGATACACCGTTTCTATGCGACTATTTCCCTTCTTGAATCCAATTTCAAAGGATGCGCTGAGATTTTGCTCTTGTATACCGCAGGGTTTGGATGAACACAACCTAAAATTCCTTAAATTGATCACCCACAAAAGAGAGCATCAATTGGCACACCTAAAAACACTAAAAAGCTTTCACGATGTTGCAATTTAATGAAATCGATACCCGAGAAACACCGTTTGACATTCCTTGTTTAAACGCCTTTGCCTCTCATTTTACCTTAAAGGGGAAGTTGTTAAGTAAATATTTGCGTAAACATTTTCCTTAAATATTGAGCTTCAGTTTAACCAATTGCAGTCTAAGTTTCGGCAAGGCACAATGAAGGAAGACATCGCTTCTCACCAGACCCAACAGTTTAAAGGGGAAATTGTTACGAATATATTTGCGTAAATATGCGTGCAAAAGTTAATCTTTTCATCTTGTTTTAGATTGAGCATGTAAAAGTACAACACATATTTCATTACGAGTATAAGTATTCCGTGCGCAGTGTCTTGCTGCACGTGTAGTAGACCATTGACTGGGTTCCTACTTATAAATTTGTTCCAAATGACATGGTTAGCTTACTCTTAGAAATATTACATCATTGTATGCCCAAGCTTTTGCGAGAGTTATGCCATTAACCGAAATTCAGACTTCGGAATAATAATAAATTATTTTAACAAACAATTGGCGTTTCTGTTGCATGATGTCCCTCAGTGCATCGAAATGTACTATTTTATATTCTGCTTGGAAATCCGAGTCTGTGACTAACAAGAAATTTAAGAAAATATCGTTAGAAAGGCATTGGCTCTAAATAGCGGTATTAGCTGTTTTTCCTAATAATTGCGGTGCATTACGCTGCACGGAAACGTTTCGCACACAAGCGTCCGTCCCAACTACACTCTCGAATAGAGAGTTTGCTGTTAAAATGTGAGATGGAAAATTAACACGAGTGACCGAGCCTGACGTTTATGATCTTACTTGCTCCCAGATTTACGCGTAGTTAATGAGTTTTTTGGGACTGAAAGACTTACGGCATTTCTTGAAACCAAAAAACCAAGGGATAACTGATATGGCAATTGCGTCAACCATCGAAAGAGTCAAAAAAAAAATAAACAACACCTCCCTCCACTTCTTCGAATTTGGGAATAATGATGAAATAAATGAGCTAACGACTTGGTCATGAAGTAAAATAGAAAGTTTAAAACTAGTTTCTCTAGAGCATCCATGCTCAATGAATAAATCCAACTTTTACATGGTCTCCATTTTTGCTCTTGTAATCTCAGGTTGATGATCCAATCAGTTACGTCATAGGTGACCCTAAAACAGCAATTGTGAGCGAGAAATATCCGATTTCTACCAGTGCATCGAATTCCGTTATCGAAAAAAGCTCTCCCATTTTGTTTTACTGCTGGGAAATCCTAAAACCAACTTCCGGAAGTGTTTAACAGGAACCTGTCATCATTTGAGTCAGAGGGCATCCTAACAGAATTAAACCAATTTTATACGCACAATGACCCACAAAATTTTGGGATATGGATATCCCTGAAATTACAGGATATAACTCTACACTACGTTGTCTCTCAATTTCAATGAAGCTGGATGTTTCCTCTTCACCATGAGCAAAATCAACTCCTTTCAACTAGAACGAAAACGAATTTTTTATGGCAAAAATAAAATTTGGACCCAGAGACCAGAAAGTTTTTCAAAAATTCCTCATCATTAGACTTCCATTTTTCTGTTATGACAGAAAATAGGTGAGTTATTTCATCTGTGAAAGGAGTAGGGATTTATTGCACACAGTGAAGAATACAATTTCTATTCCTATACTATGTTTTTCGTGTATTTTTATATAAAGCTTTGTGAAGGCGCCACACACCTTCGCTTGGCATCACCGGCCTTAGTTATTCTTTACCGTCGTTTTTACTGANAATCTAATAATCACAATATGTAGGCACAATCTTACAAGTTACTCTAGCAAGAAAAACGATCAAATAATCCATGCTTATCACGGACACAGGTGATGTCCTTCTTAACCTACGTCAAAATTAAGAACTGCGGCAACACTTTGAGTTTAGTCTTTTCGTTTTCAAAATATTTTGGTAGCTTGTGGATTCTTAACAAGCACCTGTATAACTACGTGAAATTGTCCAAGTATTAATTTTGTTTTTCAAATTTCACTGCTTGTCACTTTATTTCAGAGGCAATAGCCATTGGGCAAATCAGACTTCGCTGACATACCCTGTTCTAAGTGAGGTAACGATTTAATTCATTCAAATTTACTCGAATGGGTTTGAAAATGCTTACAATGACGCTTGGTGCAAAGCGATCTACTGAAAGTTCTCAAACTTATGTTTTAAAATACGTGTGATAGTGGATCTTGAAAGACGTGAGAATTCTAGCGGTTCCGATACTGATTTATTTTCAGTGGTCCAACCACAACTCGAAAAGTCGAAATATCTTTACACAAAACGCACATCATTTTGTAATGGAATTACTTTTCGAAAATTAATAATCAAAACAATATTCTCCATCATCTGTGTGCTGTAAGATTTTCCATACTCCAAAGGAAAAAACTATTTTGGATCAAATTTTCAATAGAATCTAAAAGTAGCCGTGTAGGATGAATAAACGTTTCTTATCATTTAAGCATTTTATTTTCTGTAAGTGAAAAAGATGATTTAAGAGAAGCATAAGCTTTAATCAAAAAGCGGCTAGTTGACTTAGGAATGAACAGAGGTTTATGTAGCAGCAGCCAACTTTTTCTGGGATATTGAAGCTACGCACGAAACTGCGTTGCTCGAATACAACGATCAGCAACAAGGAATAGTGAAACCACTTTATGAACAAACAAGAACCTGTGAGAAAACGCAATAATACAGATTTAACACAATTTTAGTGAAGCAACTAACAACCAGAACAATCTCCGCAGTAGCATAAGTAACTCCCGAAGCGGCGACCGAGTCCGAACAGAACCTTCCCAAGAGGGTTACACGGGAAAGACGTTGATCATCTTGCGATAATTTTGCCGTTTACCATAATTTATTTTCAAAACTTACTAACAAGCGCTTTTAATCTATACTCTAGGGTGCGGGGCCGCAGTTGCTCCAGCACACGTATGTTGAGGGTCGAAAGCGATATTGCAACGACAAAAATAATCACTGGAATAGCTAGAGATCACTGCACAAAGAAGTTGTAACAATCAAGAATAATGTCAAAACACCAAACCCAGATTATTAATTAATATAACCCACTCACTGACGTTATATTTCACACTTAATGCTGCACTGAGCTTTTTTATTGGGTAATAATAAAGAAAATAACAAATGGAAAGAGTGATGGAAAAAGTGTTTAGGAAAATACGCAAAGGAATCAAGGAGATTTATTAGGGGAGGCAAATTTAACCAAGAGAAATATACTTGATATTAAAACATAACTTCAGTAGAGACTACAGCAGTCACTTCTAATTTTTAGGAGCTCTGTCGCTTACGTATAATAATTTTGTTTCAAAAACATGGTTATGAGCTATTATATTTCAAACAGGTCAAATCACGAGTAACGTTCTTTTATCAGACTCGAGCATGCAAAATTAAAAAGACATTATGAAACGCAGTAACAGTAACGCCGTAGAAATCCGAGATTCCGGGGCAACTAGTGAGATTCCGCACGGTAAAATACCATCTTGCGATAGCAGAACCACATATTGGCATCCACTAAATGCTGCATCGACCGCTTCTCGCTAAAATCTGATCGGCCATGCGAAAAATGTAAAGGTTTTTAAGCACCGTACCTCCTTCAAGATCCAAAACTGCCGCAAACAACTGACAGAGGCAAAGCGACTGACCAGCCCAACGCTTCTGCCACGAATGTCAAACTAAGAGCAAGCAGGAGAAATTTCCGACAGTACGATAGAAACATTTTTGCTCAACTTTCAGGCATCATATACTTCTGAGAAGAATAATGTACTTTTAATTTAAAATATAAGTAAAATGTCTTTCGAAATCGTATGTAAAGAAGATCAAATCCCATATGAGAAACTTTTTCGAGTTCCAGTACAGAGGTATGTTATGGCAGACAAGAACAGTAAATTCTAATTCCTGTTTCTGCAACAGCCTAAGAGCGTAACAGTAACAAAATTTCACACGTGGTAGAAACCTTCAATTGATTTCTGTAAATTTCCGGTGTTTAAAGCGAGGCCAATTCCTGGTATACAGAAATTTCAACACATCTACCACGAATCAATCACAAATCAAGAACCGATGCTATAAGCAGTGTACGTCTCCAATTCATGGCTTGTTGTTACCCCCACGCCCCATAGAATCGACAATCATGAGCAGTTATCACCATACGTACAGATTTATTGAACATTAGTGTGAAGTCATTGATTGAATCAACATAGACTATTGAAGGAAAGTGGTATTTGATACTGTTCAAAATTATACTTCCGTTTACACTTGTATTGTTTGTTCAATTCATACA
>JACJUY010010891.1:2214-24641 GCA_014220935.1 Platorchestia sp. MABIK
CCTGTGTTTGTTGGTTTCCGGTAGACCCGGAATTATAATCTATTATTAGTTAATCGATTGATTAATATATCTAAGTTCGGGATGCATCCATTACTTTCTAATTCCATAGTAAATTATATGTTGGTGTTGAACCCATTGATATGCTGGAGGAATCTATCAGGCATATCTTCTGGTAGTGCCAGTCAATATATCGTCAACGTAACGTTTCCAAAACAGGGGCTGGAACGGGGGTGATGATAGGAATTAATCCTCCATTGCTTGCATTGTTATCTCGGCCAACGCGACAGAGATAGGGGAACCCATCGGTGTTCCTTCAAAAGCTTGGGTCAAAAATTGAAATTGTCTTTGCTGATCCCAAAATTTAAAAAAATGGAAACAAATGAAGTGTAGTTGAACGAGAAAACGAGTATGAAATTGGAACAAATGTTAAACTGAATTCCAACACGCGATCGAAAAACTAACGTAACGAGTGTTTCAGATCACATATTCAGATCCTAGCATAGTGAAATGCGCGTATATTTTCATAAGTTCATTTAGAAGTCAAATCGTTACTACTGAGCGTGACTGTAATTTTGTCTGATAGTTCACTTGTGTGGCCCGCACTCCATGGCATAGCTCATTTGACTCGAGTACCTAAAAACTGCGGGTGAAATACAGTCACTCTCACAATGTTGTCCTTGCATCGTGGCACGGTTGATTCACAAGCCAAACTGTGGCAACGACTATACTGAGGAATCGGAAACTCTTGTCTCACTCACTGAACAGATGTATTAATCAACTGTCTAATCCAGAGTCAGAATAGCAGGAAAGCCATCAATAAACCTTTAAACTGTGCATCAGAGCTCAAAGCACAATGGAGGAAAGTCAGTGTCAACACTCGTTCACAAATACTTTTCAAATTGAATATTTTCTCCATGTGTTGATATTAACAGTCTGCTGAATAATTTTTTTTTTTTTCCCTGCGAATTGAGCCTCCCTGAATATGGTGAAGCATTTTATTTGATGAACACCTAGAATTGAACTCGTCACCTGTAATACTTTGTCGGCAGACACTGATATTTTCCAAGTGCATGCATGCGATCATGATCGCTGCTTGAAGTTTGACGCACACTCAAACGCACTTATTTTCTCAAGCTATCCACTACGTTTGAGGATTTCATTTTATCTATAAATACACTGTAATAGATCAGTGACATTTTTGAGCGTTTGGATAATTCAAGCTCACATGCTACACTTCTTCTATTCAAGAACAAAATAATGCTAAGTAAATATTGTTTTCACTCCTCAAGACAGCTGCTAAATGAACACTAACTTGATTCATGAGTAACCAAGTTGAGCTGTTTGATGTTTCGTGGAGTCATCAATGACAAACAATTTGCACTTCGAATAAACTGTGACAGTACGGTAAGCCAATTTCTGATTCCACCCATTTGCATTCAATTATATTCTGTAACAACCAATAAATTGTTCTAACCTACGTTTCCTTCCATGAGGAGCTTAAGGAGCCATTCAAACGAACCGAAGCTGAATTAGGGCGAGCACAAACGCCGTGTGCAATATAATGTTACCTCGAAAATGTGATTGTTCTTAAAACCGATTGATGCTACCGCACAGAATCTTGATTTCGGTCCACTGCTAAAAAATTCTAATTAAAATTCCATTCTTGTTGTTTTAATTTCACACCATTTGTCTGCGCCAGAAGCATCTTTTGATCTGTAAAGATTTTGGCCAAAAAATTGTTCGGTTTAAGCAACTAAACATTTAAGATGTCGCTCACATACTTTGGGAAATGAATTTCTAATGGACAACAAAAAGTTAATTCCGTTCCCAGGAATTGCTGTTACCTTAACAATTGCTTGCACTGCCTGCAACTTATGTAGTTCAGCTGCATTGCATTAATGTCGTCACCATTCCAACATCTGGTACTCCTTACTTAGAGAAGAAATCTGCATTCCATAAGAGAATAAAGCCAAACAGCAATACACTTGTCAGATAGAAGAAATTTCTTAGACAACTGACTGATTGTCAGCCCATAACCACATTCAGATCCTGAAATTTGATTTCCAGCCCAAAACCACATGCAGATATGAGAAATTTGCCAGACAGTTGCCTGATTTCCAGCCCGAAAACCACATTTGAGGGGCCGGTAGCCTAGTCCTGGCACTTCCAGTCGAGAGCACTCAGCGTCGCAGCAGCACTCGCAGCGGAGGTCATACGGCTAAGTGAGGGGGTCAGCAAAGGAACATTATGCGAGTTACGCCAAAGTCCCTTGAGCCTCTCATGTCGATGACCGAACTTACTGCGGAGTTACCAGAGTAACCCACAAGTTTGGGGACGTCTCGAGAGCAAACAATGCTGGTGGTAATAATGCAGTCCTAATGGCTTCACTGCAGCATGCTGCAACTAACTTACACTGGCGGATTTACGAGCTCGGGACTTGCTTCGTTTTCTGGAAGCTTTTAATGAAAAGTAAGCACGAGAAAGCGATCGGCCCAGGAAGTTTTCGTTTAAGAAATCAAGAAAAGAAACCTGAATATATTCGGTTGTGTTTGTTTCTCGTACTCTAATTCATCATTTGTGATAGTTTTTGATCAGAAGGAAAAACAACACGAAAAAATTACATAAAAAACACGACGGTTACAGCAGTGAAGTACGAACGTTAGAAGACATGTATTTAAAATGAAAAGTTATTGTGCTTCTAGCTCTGAACAGAAAGGTTTTCCTGCTCAAAATGTAGGCTTAGGTCAAAAGTGTCTTGAAAACATCACCATGTTAACCGTAATCATGCACAAATCATACTAGTAAGATTTATTTTTAAGGAATGAGTATTCGCTGAGCTGCTGTGCAGTTCTAATTGCAACAACTTTGACGAACGGGCAAGCAGTTAAAACGGGGCAAAAAGTCTCTCATTTCGAGCATAAAAGATGTACTTATTGAAATCACGCTAGCCAAGTCGGCCTTCTATTTTTTATTATGGTCAATTTCTGAGTTACGCAATGTCATCTCATGCAAACTCCAAAATTAAGAATAAAAATATATTTATTGGAATTTACCTTCCCCGGGATTAAAATGAGAGGTATGCCTTCCTTTTGTAGTAGAATAATAGTATTCTTTTACAGACCATATTATGGTAACTGCCGTCCTGTTTTTCACCACTTTCGTCTTTAACTTTCATCTCGTTTCAAAAACTTATTTTTCCCCTAACTGTTCTACGCGCAAATGGTCTTGTGTGGGAATACACCTAATGCACAGATTTCCCGTTCCCTAGACTCCGTTCAAAACGGACCTTCCTCCGTCCGATCTTTGGAACACCTCTGTTGTGGTAAGGAAGCTTTAATGTAGCTTAAATTAATCCCAGTCATTCTTCTTAGTGTATAACATAAATCAAGCATCACAATAATTGAAAGCTGGAACTAATTTTATCCTTACAAGTTAAGGTTCACATGAGAAGGTGTTGCAAACCTCGCGTATAGACTGTTTTCAAAAGCCCAGTACCAATACCTGCCTTAGCTCGTTACCCCGCTACATGATCATATTTTAATTTAGAATTAAGCTACTCTCCAGACGCGATGGGTGTGAGCTCTCAGAGAAATAAGAATTGCGCTCGAGTGTCCTGCTGGGCGGGAAGCGTGAACCTCCTCAGTAGCTCTCAAGGTCTTGTTCCGTCGCCCCAAGGATCTAATTAAAATTCATCAAACGCTCCACGGTCTATAAAGAGAATGGGTGTACGCGTATTAATGAGAACATATTTGCTGACGTGCAAAGAGTGTAAAGAAAACGGAGAATAAAAACACCCTTTTCTTATCGCTTTTCATAGTGACTTGTGAATTGCCATAAAATATTCTTTCACTCGCTAATAATTTCACAGTGGGAAAGGGAATATTCCGTTTGATGTATAAGCATGAATGTTGAAGCCATTTTGAATTCCACATATTTTCATTGAGCAGCTGTGAAGTTTTAATATTCTTTTGGAATCATTATTTGGCCTAGAAAATGAACGTGTTGTAAGCCATTTCGGTGAACGAGCCTTTAAAGCAAAAACAAATGGAACGTGCGTTTTCATTTGCCGCCTACTCGTCCTTTTAAAAGAATTGAGTCGTCCGTACGGTACTGCGTACTGCCTTCCATCACAAGCTTCACACTGCACACATTATTTCACCATTTTCTTTACAACTTACGAAGTTTTTTGAGGTCACCATAACCTGTGAAGTGCCTCTAAATCTAATCCCTCGGCTTTAAATCGTCTTCCTTTTGACGGTGACGCTAGTTTTGAACAATGCGTGGAAATAAAATAGATTAACTGGCCCTCAGAGAGTCTGGTGACGTGCAGCACTGCAAGGGAACGCTGCGGGAGACGCGAAAATTCTGCTGGCATATGATATTGATGCTACATAAAGCATGAAGCTGATTTCTCACACTGTTGTTTTCCATGGGAAGTAGGTTCGAGATTGCTTGGCCAAAGTTGGTTTGACATCGCTTGGACAAAGTTGGCTCGATATCCCAGGTAAGTATGTTGAATACTGTATTAGAAATGTCAGGGTGTCGTAGGTTCTTTAATATTAATTTCGTCTTTGGGTCCAGGGATCTTAAGGCGACACTAGACAACGTTCTACGACTAACGTTGCGCCCGTTGCAGAGAGGGAAAGTCGTAGGGGGTTTTCTTAATTTATTACAAGGATAGTAGGCTTTTGTACAGTGCAGATACAACTTGACAGCGCAAGTTGGGTTCAAATAGAAATTTTCTGATCAGAGTAGACAGGACAAAGAAATATAATTGAATATTTGAGATGGGATCTCAAGAGACTGGACAAGTAGTGACCACGTTCTCACACTCGCTTCTTGCATCTCTAACCGAAGTATCAGTAAAACACTGATTGCAGTCGTGCAATTAGTTTCGTTGTGTGATAAAATATGATCACTCCATGATAGGAATGTGGCTAGTAATATTTTTAACATTGAACCCAAAATTACTTAAGGAAATATTTTGATTTCGCGTACATTTGATTATAGAAAAAACAATTTTTCAATACCAGATAATGAAAAATGCATCAGTAGCCAGGTATTAAATTAATTCTTAGGGTGAGAGTACTTGTTAAAACTGTGTTTCCCACAATAAATATTTTCCTCGCTTGGTTACAGTGTAACCATTAACTGAACGCTCCAACCAAAAACAAAACCAATTCCGATTGGCTAATTTTGCCCAAACACACAGCAGCAACTGTTAGTTTTGTTCTCATGTTTACTGTTTCATAAAAAAAACAAGTGCGAGATCCATTCCATAGTGGCTCTACGTTTCTCTCAGTCACTCTCGGTGACTCATCGTCATCCTCGGTTACCTGAGGAAAACCAATGCGATCTCGACTGCCAAAACCTTTCTTTTAAACGAAGGTTGCATTTCTTTAATCAATCCCTCTCTTGCTATCTCAGCCACACGCCTATCACCCGCTCTTGATGAAAGTCCTTATGATTTTCAAGTAGAAGCTGCTCGTTCATTCTAGTAAGAATTAACGTCCGAACAGCTCAGCCTTCAACGACCAATTGTATCCCAAAATAATCGCTCCCCACCTGACCTCTTCTCTCTTTAACCATCTCATTTTAAACACGTTTATTTTGTTTTCTATTTCCTAGAAACCCACGTCTTTCTACTCTAAAATAACGTCATCAAAATAACGCACTGACTTGAGTTCCGTTCCGCACTATACCGACCCCACGCATCATCACCTCATCACCAGGTTTATGTCTGACACCTCTCACCAAAGCAGAAATAGTATCGTCTTAAAATTGAATTGTACATGGTATCATTTCACTTCACTCATGAAATGCAAAAAGGAGTTCGGTCATTTTAATGATAAAGGTTCATGATCTACATTTGTTGGGACGATTTGAATTGAGGCGTCAAGTATTTCATGGATTTCCATCGAAGTCAAAAAATACCAGAGATTTCAACGACAACCACCATAATTTGACTGAAATGTGATAATACCTACTTTATAAATACGATATTGCCTACCTCATAAATGCGGTATTGCCTACAAAATAAATGCGATGTTGCCTGCCTTATCAATGTGATATGGCCTCCCTTAAAAATGCGATTTGCTACCTTATAAATGTAATGTTGCCTACCATATTAATACGAAATAGCCCATCTCATAAATACAATATTCCCTGCCTTATCTGAGCCATACACAATGTTTCAATTCGAATTTCAAAATGATACACCATATTTGAATCAAGACAAAATTTCGCTGTGTCCTAACCCTTCTTCTTTAACGTCTAGCAGGAAAAGGCGCCCTCTCGCATATGAACTGCAGTCTCCACACATGGGAAATAAATGAAATTTGCCTGTGCGAAGGTCCAATTTTTCAATCTTTGTTGCCTGCACGGAAAAAAGACCTGCAATCATTAGGAATGGGTTTCTGTATCCGATCTTCTGTATTTTTGAGAATGGAATTTTCTCAGAAATAAAATTGGGCATGAAGTTTCCTTTTTCATTGCACAGACCGTCCATTGGTTCAGGTTGTTTATTTTACTCTTTTTATGGTACACCTTGAAGGTGGATGGTAATCAGGCGCTTTACAAGACTAAACAACTTCATCATTACCTGAAGACTTTCAAAAAACTTGCTGAAAAAAAATGGGAAACCCTTTCGAAAATATGAACATTTTTAGCATATTGTATCCGTAGCAGGGGGTGTAAAATTAATTTAGATGGTTAGACGAAGAAGAACGGGTATTTCTCCCTAAGAAATAACAAAGAAACAAAATTATCGTGGATATGAGATCGAAGTAATCATTTTCCTCTCTAGTTTCTAAAAAAAGGCTTTTGAATATTGCTCAATATCATTAAATGTAACAATGTGCACGGTGAGAAGCAAACAAGTAAACACACCAAATAATCAGATTAAATGAGTTTAAGTATATAGATAGAAACAGGTGAAGGTCTTAATGAATAATGAAAGTGAGCTTCAAACTCACCATAGAATTGGTGAGGAATTAAATTCACGCGAGCGAGATCGCGTTTCCTTAAACTCATCGCACGCAGTCATGTGGCATAGAGTAGCTACGAAGTGCGGAGAAAACCCTGTGCGAAATAACTCAGAAATCTGTCCTCCTGAGAGCAGCTTTCTTTTTTCAGCTTGCTCTAGCTTTCAATGTTAAAATACCACGAATGGAGCCTAGGGAATTCATTTCTAATTTTTTGCTGTCATTTAATACTTTCTGTTTGCAATCACGACGCCTCTTCAACCCTAACAGCTCTCGTAATAAATACATGGAGCCCCCAGAGACGAATTCAAATACGTCAGCATCACATCGCGTCGTGAATTTATGTGACGCGGCCAGGACTAATTACAGAAGAGCCGGCCTGAAAGACGAGTGTTCTGGCGTGCAGTTACTGAGGGCAGGCTGAACGACTGCGCCTGAATTTCGTGTAGGGCTGGACTGTAGCAAATTTTGATAGCAGGCTTTCTTCTTCATATGACGACGCGTGTGCATTAAAACGCAGTAATTATAGATCGTTTTGCCATAAGCTGAATTTCGTCTTTGAATCAGTTTAATTCCAACATTTAATAGATCGTTTTGCCAGAAACTGAATTTCTGTGTTGAACTACATTTGTAGTTTAATTTTAATGTTCAATTTCAATATCTCAGGAACGCTCAGTAAAAAGTCATGTTTGTGTCCAATTTTTTAACATGAGCGAAGAAATTTTCAAGTCCAGTTAAGAGCGACGTAGTTCTGTGAGCTGCGCAATTCGATGGAAACATCATTGCAAATCAAATTAACCAAACATGCGAGAACTACCTCAATTCGCGTGAGTGGTTAGACGGATAGCTCCCTCAGAGCGTTTTCACAAGGCAATCAAAACTTTCTTATCATTAACAAAAGTTAAGAGGATTTCGGATAAAGTTACTACAGCCAAAGTAAACGTGCCGACTGCATGGGTTCTGAACTCCTGTACGTTCAGGTTAGGTGTGATGGAAGAGATCAGAATGAGAGCTATCAAATTTTAAAAAATTAATTATGTGTTTTCGAGTTTATACATTTATCATTGAATAGAATTTTCCCATTGATAATTCATTATTAAATGCAATTTCTCGCCCTCCAATTCTTTTAAACTAAATTATTCGTTTTGAGTCTTCCATACTGGTACATAAATGTCTAAAAACGAATATGAAGATCATGACACTGTACATTCTTACATAACTAACGTGTATCTTTTTCAAAGAAGTTTACTTGTCATAAAATTTGAGGAGAATTCCATTCTAAATTGTAAGCAATACATTTTTATTTCTTCCGACGATCCAGTTATTTCTTTCCCTTCGTTGTTTCTCGATTGCCTACTAGTCAGAAGAGAAAGTTCCGTTTGAGATTCCCACTTGAAAAGAGTTGCGGTTGCACCTCGTCCAGGCATGACACATGCAAAGGTGTCAGACTCAAATGACTCACTTGGATCAAGAGAAACAAGATTAAATGAGTTCAAGTATATAGATAGACACAAGCGATCGCGTGGATGAATGATGAAAGTGAGCTTCAAACTCACTGTAGAATTGGTGGAGAATTTAGTACACAAGAGTGAGCTAGCGTTTCCCCTGATGAAGTGCATGCTGGTATTTGCGTATTTTGCGATTAACATCTCAAGAGAGAAGGCAATTAGATACCTATCATTGAAATAGTAGGGTTTATTCGTAGAGCTATTGATAATTGGTCTTTCATTTGGTCCAGTGACAAGGGTACAGACCGATATAATTAAATTCTAGATCCCGCTATTATTAAATGTCATTATTCGAAGACACTGCTGAGTTATTTGTAAAAGCTCTTTCTGATTTCCCACGAGTGCATTTCATACATTGGAATATCACACATACAGCGACTTAGTTCAGAGTTGACAGAAAACACTTTCTTTTTAATTTCAGTCAATCGAAGCTCAAGTTGAAAGTTATAAAATATTTCTTGACCGTGCTAACAATATTTACTGAAACAAATATTCACTCTACTTTAAACTAAAGGCAATTGAATTTAAATTTCTTTGCTGACATTTTGCAAATCTATCAAATGACGTATTCTGAATATTGTCTATGCATTATTTACTAAATCATCGTATAATTGGTTTCAAATTTAAGTTTCAGGTCTAACTTTTTTTGGCGATGCATCAATAATTTTAGCCGCCCAGTACAAAGGCTATACTTAGGCTGCTATAATCATAGATGTTCTGGCAAAAAAGTTCCCCTGGACTCCATTCCTGATGCGACGCGGATGCGACAATTGAGCACTCGACCGCAGCGCAGCAGGAAGCTGCACTCGTAAAACACGGCGGCTGTCGCTTGTTCTAGTCAGCAAAAATCTACACGTCCGTTCTCTACCCTGAAATACAGATCTCGCTCTAAAATATCGATCGAACTGGGATAAAAGGCGTAAAGTTTTTCGGGTCGCATCTCCAGTCTTTTCAGCGAGTTGAATTGAATTTCGGAGGACTCGTACGGCGTAAAAACACCAATGTTAGAGATTGCATCGCTAGCATCACCGCAAAAAGAGCTGCCGTAAATTTTTCGTTCTCGTAGAAAAAAAGACTTAAATTTCTGAGTAAAGAAAGATGTATTAAGTAGGCCACATCTATTGAGTACGACTGGTGGCCAGATGTGTGGCAATATGGTCTGAACCAGTGAAATAATTTTCTTCAGAATTTTTCGCATATTTACAGGAGACATCTGTCATTGTTGCCCTCTTGTTGCCACCACTTAGCATTGAAAAACAATGCCGTCACCGTTAGCTTTTGTTACTCTTAGTTTGAAGGTGATGTTAATAAATACCGATAATTGTGCTAAGGTTAAAAGAAGTTATTGTCTGCTCTTTTCATTGAGAAAACTAAATGATAAATAACGTAAAATTTAATTTTTCGTTTGACAGGATTGTGAGGTGAACAGCTTCTTACTAAAATATATTGTTCTTAGGACCGCTATGAAATAATAAAACAGTTAACACTAACTGGGTGAAAACCTCACTAATGAATTTTTGTGTCAACGGGACAGAACAATGATAAGTTTTAACTAAAGTAACTTTGTTGCCCTCTCAACCATCGTCCGCTAAATCAACATAATGTATTTGTATGAACAGTTGCACTTGGTTCATCACTCATTTTCTAATGATGTTCTATGATCGTTTAAGTTCCGAAATTCGTTGCTATTATTTTCACTCATTCATGACGGATTCCTGCTCTTGTGCCTACATTGTCGTACAATGCTAGAATTTTGAGTGTTGAAACTAACTCTGATGATCAGAAAAAAGACGAACGCTCGCTGCAGGAACCTACGCTCTTTCGGCAATGGAGAAGAGGGCACACATACAATTTACTCAAGCCTTCGAAGACAAATGAGAAAACAGCGGGAATATACGATATTGAGAGACGGTAGGCTAGAATCTAGTACGATTAGGAAAAAGTTTTGGATTTTTACCATTTCAAACACCATTCTAATTGTGGAAGGCGCCTTATTTTAATCAAATTTATTTTTAAGCTTTTGCATCTTTTTTGACTCTTTTCTTGGGATATCCACTACCAAACTATGCCTCACAAGTCACTATAACGCTAATTAAACGTTTTAATTTATACCATTAAGGACATCATCATGGCAAGTCACGTAAAAACTAGTATGGAAATTCGCTTAGAAGTCCGTGAAAGTTTTCAATTATTTTCTAAATGCAGTAAACTTTTTCACTGTGTAATTATGTATTTCGGGTGCTTTTAATCAACTTGCAGGTACTTGTGTAAGTGAATGTGTGCGATGCTAAAGTTAGTAGCTAGAAAGCTTCAATTTCTATCGATTCTGAAAACTCAGAAAATGTAAAACTTCGCAAAAACATTGATGCAATCACTAGCAACAAGACAAGTATCTACTCAAAAAATATGAAAACAAATAAATTTCCTTCTAAAAAAATCGAGAAAATATATCAAACGTCACAGATTTATGTGACTCTATAGAGTATACATTTTCATGTATAAATATTACCAATATTATAAATGTTCCAGGTTAAATTCGAAACAACAAAACACATTTCATCGGCCTGTCACTTCATGATAGTTACGGGCAAGACCTACATTAGGAGCACTTTCACTAATAAATACGTAAGCAGAACTATGAAATAGTTTGTAAAATTTCCATTACAGTATACGGCAACTCAAGAAATCCTTCAACGAACAATTCCTATCATCTTATCATTATCAAGAATAACGAAGGTTTATTATTAGACAGTGCCGGTGAATGCCTGAACGAGCTTGATTAGGCACCTTAGAAGTAAATATTTACTGTTGACGCAAACACGATTCACAGATCGTTTGGCGCGCTGAGCGCATTGTTTTGAGCCCATTTCTCACGAGCCAGTGAGATTCATAAACAACGGTTTCACATTTCTTTCATTTTGAAGTGCCATTATGCTTCGTTCCTCACCGCAGTCTTATCTTCAGTTCGTGATTTCGTCTCTTATCATTGAAATTATCGAGGAAAAACGCAGCGGGAAAAAGAACAGCAAAGGCAACCCTTCACCATTAGAATGGGGCAAATTTCTCACGAGTCATTGAGATTCATAAGCAACAGTGTCGCATTTCTTTCATTTTTAAGTGCCATTATGCTTCGTTCTTCACCGAAGCCTTATCTTCAGATTGAATTTCTTCTCTCATCATTGAAATAGTCGAAGAAAAATCAGCGGGAAGTGGAGCGGCAAAAGCAATCCTTCAACACCAGAACGAGGCAAAAATATGCATGAGGTTGAGCCCTGATGCAAGGGTCGTGCAAACTTCGGTCTAAGGGAAAATGCGAAGATCGCATAGCCAATTTAGAGCAATCTTTGACGCAGCACGACGCTAGTGAGCTTCAAAAAGCGCCGAGAATAAACGAACTTGACAAGTCATGAGTGCCTCAAAGCTTTTCCTTTCATATCCCTTCGAATAAAAAAGACCGTCTGGATCTTTTCTTCTGAGTTCTAGCAGAGCATGGCAAGTATGGATTTTTGGAAAAAGTCGACACTTGTACGTGTGTATTGCTGAAATGTCGGGTTCTGGTCTTCGAAAATTCTTCTGTCTTCATCGTTGCTCTCATTTGTTGAAAAGAAGTCTGATTTCTGTGAGCAGGTGAGAATACAATGATTTTGAGCTACGCAATTCTTGACTGTGACACATATTTCAGCAGCGACGCAATGCTCGGCAGCGACGCAATTCTAGGCAGCAACGCATTGTTTGGCAGCGACGCAATGCGCAGCAGCGACGCAATGCTCGGCAGCGACGCAATGCTCGGCAGCGACGCAATGTGGAGTAGAGGGGGGATTCTCAGCCGCAAGTGGACCAGTGATATAGCATGGCCATATTTTGAGGTAGCCCAGTGCACTCTCCTCTATTGGTTAGCTTGCTTGTTTTCTTGTATTCCGACGCCATTTTCCTCCTTTTCGCGGTTTTCACATGCAGTGAAGCTAGTGCGTACAATGATCGCAGGATCCTTTAGCGAAATGGGATTCCATACGCCAGAGAGTGGAGAACAATAAAATTCGAGTGCTTGACAGCTGAGTGTGGTTGTGGGGTTTGCATGCTAGTGGGAATTTTAACCTGGATAATTTTTCTCGTTGATAGGTTGGAAAAAATACTTCATCGATTGAAGTATATACTGTGTTTATTTGAGACTGTCTCCATAATAACTATTTTCAATAAGTGCAAATTGTATAAGCAAACAAGCTCATCGATGTGGAGATGATTCTTTGAGTCGCTCTCGAGAGACAAACGTTAGTCAGAACATGTTCACCATGACATGTTTTGCTTCGTTGCTATAAGCGCAATGGTTTTCTTAGAGCTGTGAGTCGAAAAGCGAGAAATTCAAGTAAAATATTGAAATTGATCCTAGTTAGCTCGTGATCTGCACTTAGAGGTACGTTCGTTTTAGTGAGTTATTTGTCATTCAATTTCATCGTTTAGAAAGAAGGGCCAACATGTGTTTCATGTCTTCAAAAGAAGAGAGTCAAAACACTTATATTCTAGAGTTTTATAAAGACTTCAGAGCATCTTTAATCTTATCAAGCACCTTAAAATTTCAGAAAAAGACTTAACTGACTGCGAGTGTAACTGCATACGTGGATCGCATTCACAGATGATGCAACCTCACAACATTTATTAACGCAACCCGAGTTAAGTTTTTGTCTTCCTATTTTACCTTTTACCTTAGGATATGTTTTAAAACCAATAATTTATGACGTATTTACACTAAGTTCGATATTCATGCAAAAAAAAAGTTGCAAGACACGTGGAATTTTACTCCGAGTCCTTTTCTTTAATTAAACAAGTAGCAGTCGTCAGCAGCAGGGCATCTCGCTCTCTGGCATCTCGGCACCAGATCAGCGGCATCAAGTAAGGCTGGGCAGACCAACTTTTCGCTTCAATCAGTAGTCACAACACTCCACCTCATAAAAAGCGCTCTTTCAAGTCGAGAAGAGCTTTCTGACCATTTAAGGGGATATCTACATTTTATTGTTCCTTGGAAATTTCTTCAGCTTCATTTAAAGTGTTGTTCTGAAGTTTCTTCCATAAGCTTCATTTCAACTGATCTTTGAACACAACTCTCCAAATTATCAAAACAAAAGACATCCGGAGTCTTATTATTCATTTTCTTCGTTTCATGGTATTTGTTTGACGTCCTGCTTTGATTACAATTATTGATCCCGTTTTGAAATCGTCAACTGTCTGCCATCATTCCAGAATTTGTCATTGTCACACATAACTTAGGTGTTCTTTGACCGCACATCTGTTCTCGTCATTCACAGAAATGCCTTTTTTTATCGTAATCTTAACTTCAACAACATGACTTTCGCAAGTATGTTTTGTGTCATGGCAGAGTCTCACAAGAGGAAAACGCAAGAGGGTTGGTTACCTTAGTCACTCATCTCCAAAAAATTTAGTAAATTCATGTACGAAAGCGCATTCTTCTGAAAACATTGAATCTTCGTCTACTTATATGTGCATATTCTGTGTCCAATTCACACACCTTATTACCTTGATTGGTCAAGACAAGCTCCGTCTCTATGATTTTTTCATCAACAAATGAATGTTTCCGTAAAGTCATTGCAATAATTTACCTTTTTATCATTCTACGGTCTGGCGGGTTAATTTTTCGCTAAATTTCTTCATATACCTGCATTCCACAACATTTCTGAACGTGCGAAAGTGAACAAAGAAAATTTACTCAGTCTAGAATTGGAATACCTTGCAAATTCAAATCGTAATACTTCTATAGATTTTGCAGTGTTCGAAACGTAAGGAAAAACATACTACTAAAATCGTTCCGAGGTCATTCATTCTGATAAAAACCCAGGTTTTCAACGTCTGAGATACACATAGTGCTGCATGTTTCCTTACAGCTGTGAGATGACTGCTATGAATTGTAGACTCGCATATTGTAGAGCATGGAAGCCATTAACTGAAATGTCATGCTTGACGAATATCTGAAACCGTCGGCTCACCGCGACTTTACTTCACTACCAGAGCTGCAAAAAAGAGTCCGAAATTCGTGTTTTGTTTCGGTTGAGCCTGAATTTATTCGGCGGTGCTCAATAAATCCTGCGCGCGTGTCTAGAGTGCAGCCTCCGGGGGCCTCACCTTTGTTCCATCTGAGAAATGAAACTCGGCTCCAAAGATGATGAAACTCTCACAACTTCCTCGCCTACATCACGAGTCAAAACACAACACAACCGACCCGAGTTCTATGGATTAATCTTCTTTGAAAGGCACCCAATGCTTGAAGCCAAAACTTCATCCGCATGAAAAAACAAGCACACTTTGTAGATGTTTCAGACGCTTAAAAGATGTAATTTAATAGTGATGAGCCAATGAGAAAAACATCTTTTGATTTTGTGTTTAGTGGACTTTCAAAAGAGTTTTTAAAAATAAAAACTTGAAAAAAAAAGATTTAACGCCACCAAATTTTTTAATGGTTCTTTTATCCCCATTGTGTTTAACAACTGTCGAACCAAAAGCCAGGAAAATGTTCTGGAACATTTCTATTCCTTGTACTTTCTTGAAGAAGTGGATAAAAACCTAGTAAAACATTTTCAACTCCTCATGTTTCGAGTAGTTAATAACGCTGATCTTAAATTCAGCCCACAGTTTCTGTCATCTTGATGGGGGAATTTCGAACAAAGGAATCGTAAAAGAGTGACCATGTTTAGAGACACTCGACAATAGACATAACTTTTCACGATGAATTCTTGGAATTATGTTGTCAAGAAGTGGGCTAAAATTTCCGTTTTTAAATGAACTCATTAACATAATGCTATTTTCTCATTCAAACTTTCAAACGCACAGAATTTCCAAAGCGTATATTCACATTTGAACTTAATATATATTATGAATTTCTTTCTATACCTATTTTCTCAGAAGCTGTCTGATGAAAACGTGTCAGCCGGATTCAAGCTATTCTTTTGCATTCATTACCGATGCCGCCCACGGTTTGGAACTGTGATCCTGTAAAGCTCCCTCTACTCTGTGTACTTATACACACTACGTTAAAGTTTCAAGACTGATGAAGATTGTCCAAAGAATTCCTGAGGATGATATCATGTTAGGAAAAAATGGCATTCGTATCATCTTGGCTTAATATGCATGCATGTGCATGGAGCGCAATTTTGCGGGTAACACGCCACTGAAAATTGAACATCCTGAAAACTTTTCAATTGGATTAAGTTGCGGCTTTAAATAAAAGAATAAAATTAGATAAAAATAGTATCCTGAGATAAATCTGAGCCGCTGTTGGTGCTGAGTGCTCCACGACAGCAACTCAACAAGCATTCTTGGTCATTTGGTGCAGCCAAACGCCCACTTCATGTCTGAAAGGATGCTTTCATCAACTATAAAACGCCCAGTTGCGAGAATGCTGCGAGTGAGTCCAGGCACAAAATGGGTAAGATGGTCTCCGAGTGCCACCATTTGATCTTGCTTTGATCCGCGCCTACGCAGGCAAGCAATGCTGCCCTTCTTCCACGTCTTTGTTGAAAAGTCTGCCTGGAAACGAAAAATGTTATCGGAGTTTTCATGCGTTTATTCTCAATAAAATTTGTTCTGGATGGCTATTGCAACTCTTACCACTGTTTTTCAGCGTGTGGTAAATAAAATTCTTTAGAAACTGACATTGCTTCTAAAGGAGTGCTTTCTATTCCATCCGGACTCCTCCGATGTGTGAAATTTAACATTGCATCTAGCAACAATACAAATTTTGAAGCGATTAATAGTAGCAATCTTGCGAAAAATTAAAATTTATTGCGGTCGGAATTTATAGGCGTATTGTTGTGTACCTTCAAGGACTGGCAGAAACGGGTTGACGACCGTTTGAATCATTTTTACAGGACAAAAAAAATATTTTGATGCACTTTTTAACACAAAATTCTGAGAAGTGAAAGGCATGGTTAGTTATTTCTACATACTTCAGAGTTATCAGTGTGTATTCAAACTATTTTTGCTCATTAATATCTAATGGTATGATCCTCAAGATACCATACCATCATTGTGTATCATATATAAAAAGTATTTTTACTCATTAATACCTAATGGTAAGATCCTCAAGATACCAAACCATCATTGTGTCTCACATTCAACTCCTTGATATAGGCCATGAAAGCCAAAAGAAACTACATACGAACGAATACAGCTGCGTGCTTGCGGCAAAAATGTTCATAAAATAAGTTTAATCTGAAGAGGTATGTGTCAAGTTCATAAAAGAAGCTAAGTGAACGTGCTAAGTGCTATATTAAAGCCTTTGTTTAATCGAAATCAGTCTAGGTCAATATCGGTCAATATTCTCATTCGATGTCAATATCGGTTTAGACTCCTGCCTCTGTGGACTATTTTTCCTGGGATTTCAGGTGTCTCTGAATGATCATGCTAATTAAATAGTAAATTTCCACGCTCTCTGCGTAATCAGCTGGTCTACGTCATGTTTCCTGCATCAACTTTTTCCAGGAACAAATTTAAATTTTATTGAATATGTAAAACAAGCCTCGGATATTACCAAGATTTCTTGTTGAGTTTCGTTTTGTGCACTCGATTGCTATTCAAATGTTACGTCCAACTACTTATTTTTTACTCTGTATTTATTAATCACTATTTCGTTTTACGCTACAAGCTTAAAAATAAGGGATGTTTGGAGCAATAATTTATTTGAAGATTAATGAGCCCAATTATCACCAATGACGCGTTCAAAAAAAAATAAAATCTCTAGATGGTCCTGCAACGATTTAAAAAAATGCATTGAGTTCTTAATGTCGCAAATATAAAGAGAGAGTTGAATGAAACTCGCCCTTCATAAAGTTTTGAGTGCTTCACGCCTTGAAGTTTTAAGAAGTTAACTAGCGATGGAGCTAACCGAGACTCTTCTTCACTTTGCAACGGACTCCGAGCTCTCCATAAAGTTATGAGTGCCTCCAAACGTATAACTAAATTGAATGAGTTCGAAAAAGGTAACTATAAACGCTACTCTCACGCATCTAGAATTTCAGGACTTGAACTGTTCCCCGAGTCAGCGGATAATGTATCAGGTACGCCCCTCTCGTGCGTCAGGTGCGATGTTGTCAACCGCTTACGAGCTTTTCTGGAATGGGTGACGGCGCTCGACCGATGCCACCATACTTGAGCATTCTGAGGGGTACATGAGCTCATTCCGTCGCCTAACTTCAGCGTTCAAAGTTTCTCCATCGGATCCTAAGAATTGTCCGCGCAACGACCATCTTTTGTGTCCATCAGCCCGGGCAATCGACTGAAAAAGTTCCCTCTAAAAACGATACGCTATCATTTTTCCGGGAAGAATGTGATCGCCGGGAATTTGGTTCTAATGAAGAGCATGTTAATTTACAATTAGATTATTTTGCAAGTCATATATACGTAAGAAATTAAAGCCCTTGAGATTTCATGTTTTTATCACGTCCGAATTTATTATAACCGTTTATATTTTGACAAATTAGGCGATTGTTGGTGTCTCTTGCATTAAAAAACTTCAATGACAGACTTTAATTATAATAGAAGAAGATAGCCATTCTTAGGCTTGCTCGAATTGATTGTGAGGAATCATTATGAAAAAAGAAAAGGGATTGTGAAGAATAATTATGAAGAAAGAAAAGAATAGTGACTATGAAGGATAACGATAAATCTGAAGAATTGATTAATCTCGAAGCTCAATGTTTGTGTATTAGTATATATCGTCCCCAATTTTCAGGTATCGTTAATTGCGAAAACTACGTTCGCAACCAAAATTATTTTTTTACTTGAAATGGGACCAATTTCAAATCTTCTCTGAGAAGCAACCAGAAACACATTTGCTATAGCACGTGCTGCGTTCTGAATTATTTTTCACGCGTTTCCTGAGCATTATTTAAAATATTACTGCGACTTTGTTTTCATCAACTTCTCGAAAATCAAACACCAAAGCAAACACATTTATTGCACATCATCATCATAAGCGAACATATCGTTAGTCAAAAGCACACGATTTTAAATCCTGCCTCAACTTTAAACAAAAGTTGTTTTATCAGAGCGAATAACGTAATCTTTTCAGAAAAGCGAGTGTTGGTTGTTGAAATTAGTTTCAGTTGAAATTGTCCATGGCTTGATCAGGAGAGAGAATCACAATGTTTAAGTTTGCATGTGCCCCTCAAGAAGGAGCAGCATGTACATAGTGTCTCTGAATATTACTTTTCAAGAGTCACTGGGACGCAAATTTTCAGCCTGATGATTTTGTTGGATTTGAAGCTCACAAAAATATTTTTTCACGATACTATGGAGTTACTGAGCAATGAGAATTAAACAGCTGTTAAAGGACATAAAAATTATTCCAGAAATTGTATAAAATGAATACGTTCATAAACTGCAACTCATATCGTGCGAAAACTCGTTAACCTTCCAGTAAGAACGAAAAGTTACTGGCAAACAAGGAATTATTGCCATTCAAAACTTTCATGAACTCAGTCAATGTCAGAATTTTTAAATAGGTGAAAAGTAATAAGATTTGAGCTACGTCTCAAAACTTTGTGACGCAGCCCGAGAAAAAAAGTTCAGTGATCTAATTTTCTTGCCAATATCCCATACTGTCGAAGTCAGAGTCTGAGTGGATATTATTATTGTCTTCGTAATTAATGTCGGTTCGCCTTCAAAAATTTCAAGGATGACGTTAACTTCTAAAGTTATCGAACTTGAGGGCGTTCTCCAAGGAAAAAATGTATACAGCCTTGTGGAAGTTTCTTGTTCTAGAGTTTCAGGAATTATTTCTTATACTTATATTTAATGACGAAAATAATGAACAAAAAATGTAAGTATACTAAAAAGTGAATTGCTCGAAAATATCTTTTTACTTTTTAAAACAATATCTATCATGAATGCTCAGACAATGCGCGTCAAGAAACCATAAGTCTGGTGTGGAACTCACAGCTACTGCCGTCCAGACCAGGCTTCTGAGAGTGAATTCGAGGATTTGTATTTCACATTCTGAATTTAATTTCCATGACCAATGGAAACGGAAATTTGCCAACAATTGAAACGGGTTTATGGGTCTCTTGCTCGGATGAATACACCAGTTGCACCGATCCACTTAAAGCAAAATTGATTTTCGTTCCAACTGCGACTGCCTCTGGAAATGCGATCTCGGTCAATTTAGATGGCATCAGAACGATAACATAGCTATATAACCAGGGGAAAATTGGTAAACGGAAGAAATAACTAAGATAGTAGCTTGAATAGGATTTTTTTCAGCTAGAATAAGAGCTCACTCACTTCATTTACGAGAGCTTAAACTCTTCAGTCTATAATGAACTGAGGCTAGAAAACGTAAAGTGAAATTCTTAAAAGTATTTCGTAACAGTTTTTATAATTAGAGTATAATCTTATTTTCAAAATTGCTCTTCTGTTAAGACATTCAAATACTTCACAACACTTACTCTTTTGATCTTTCAAACTTGTGAAAATCTAAAATTTTTCACGAAGAATTGTTATCGGTATTCTGAAACTAAATTGAATGGCTCCTCTGCGCAAACTTCATTTGGTCGGTTTACAGGGCAGTGGCGAGTTTACGAATTTGCTCGTGAGAATTCAATGAGCGTCAGACACTGCACAGTGTGTAATGCGTGCAGTATCTGGTTGTCAAGTGTAGATAAAGTGATGCAGTGAACAAGTATGGCTGGAATAGAAACCAAATGTTGTGAAGATTAGGTACTGGAAATAAAATAAGTGAATTAACAACACGTGAAAAATCTGTCCTTTTTTTTCTGTACAAAGAGAAATTTTGTGGAAGGTAGAATATGTTCAAATTATTTAGTGAGAAGAAAGTATGCGGAAAATTATTAGAGCAGCATTATTAGTACAGTACAAAAAAATTATTAGAACAGTTATTTTCTGCCCATGGTGGAAGTGTGCATACGTAAGAGCATAGGATACACTATTGGTTTTCTGAACCGATTAAGTTGACAAAAACTCCGCAAACTCTATGTTGTTCATCAATGAACGTTTTACTACTGTAAACTTCACAGTCTCTATGAGTTAGAACCATCAAAAACTTAGTTTTTATGAATATTTCCTTAGAGGCTGGTCTTTGAGAAATGATGGCTGCAGTGGTAATGAAAATTCATGAAATACACGTCATGTTACTTAACTAGAATATGAACGTACTTAAATCATCAGTCATCCCTGCAATATCCCAAAAACTGGGTGATGGCATGAGCAAAAACACCATTCAGGGACGCAGAAATGACACCAACAGTCGTTTTGAAGCTTCAATTTTCAAAGTTCGTTTGAGAGCGATCAAAAGAGTAATGCATAAGTTTGAGATCAGGAGTCGATCGAGTGCAAAACTGGATCAAAAAATCCTTACAGCAGATTCATCTTCATTTCAATCTGGACCTGACGGAGTCAATGAAGATAGTTCAAATGGATCTTCAAGAAGCTTTGCACGAGATGAAAAAGCTTCTGCCATGGCAATGAAGGCTTACTGGAGTGAGCAGAGCCAGAGTATTAAAAATGGAGTGGCTGGCGAGTTGAACTTGTAAGATAAACTATTTAGCTATGAAAAAAAGTTCGAAGGCTGGAGCGTATGATGATCATTTGAAATTGACAGGAAATTGAATTTCAGGTAATCTCTATATGCATGAGGAGTTAACACAGGATAAGTCCTTAAAGCGAAAAGAAAGAAAAAGTAACGATTTTGTTAAAAATTTATTCGAAGGTTAAAACCCAGTCAGTTGCGTTCCTCAAAGGAGTTCGATGGCTAGACGTTGCCATCAGTCATACGGGTAACAGCCTGACAGGTGTCTGTTGTGTCCGAGTTTTGAACAAAACAAATACCTAGTTTCTCTTCAAACTCCATGAGGTGAGAAGCAACAAAATTTGAGGTTTAGTTAGACCTTCAAATTACGATTTCAGTATGACGGAGCTCTTCGTCGCGCAAGTGCAGTTATCAGGAAATTCATTCTTCTGATTTAACATCTGATTGCGGAAAAAGTCATCTCATAAACTTTTTTACTGTTGGATTCGAGTCCGTTCTTCTTAAAAGTCTGCAATGAACTTAAAAAAAACATTTTGACTTCGTTTGCGCGTAAATTTAAAAAATCGGAACATAGATGGAGACTGCTCAGCCAGAATTTATCAAAATGTTGGGTAGTGCTTTTGTAAGAAATTTTAAAGAGAAATTTGTATAAGAGGAGAAAGTTTTCATTTAAATCAATAGAAGCCTTGGTCACTACAGTCCCTGGGCCGTTATGCCAATATTTTCCTAGGCAGTTAAATTTGATTTCATTCCATTTTTCCTCCATTTATTAACTGATTTTAAAATGTCATCAATATCCCTTTAAACTGGACTCTGTATTTAGTTTATAAGCTAAATAATACCTACTTCTTACTGTTTACTAATTTTAAATGGCTGATCACGCTGATGTACTGGGTGAAATCGACCCAGATCTCAATCATTTGAACAGAATATATCCAAACCTAAACGACTCTGAAAACTGTAGATATACTAATATATCAAAATTCAACGAAACTATACGAATAATTCGCCATGATTTCTCACTCCTGTGTTGGAACTGTAGGTCACTCTATTCAAAATTGGAAGAGATACAATGTACCATTACTGAACTTAAATATAACCTAGACGGGATTAGCTTCACCGAAAGCTGGCTAGATGACTCGAGCAAAGACATGATTCGATTTGAAAATTATCATAGTTTCCATTCGCAACAAAAAAACCAGCGAGGTGGAGGCATCAGTACATATATATCTAACCACATAGACTCGAGAATCATAGCGGGTGCATCAATGAATCAGGATCATATAGAATCACTCTTCGTAGAACTGTCTAGAGACGATGAACGCATTGTGCTGGGAACGGTGTATAGGCCTCCTACAGCCTGTCCTATATCCTTTCTAAATGAAC